>NW_025554962.1:0-105095 GCF_020424385.1 Procambarus clarkii | reverse complement strand
CAGACTATTGTCATCGATTCATCGGTAGCCCTACTAAATATCAGGGTATAACCATGTTAAACTCTGCAGGAGGTAAATTACTCTCAGGCCCAGTATCAAGCCTGAGGAGACCTATGCCTGCAGATAAACAATACCAGTAGAAATTTAAATTTGTCAGCTGATTATATTTCTCCAGTAGCATTATATTAAGGAGATTACAGCTGACTATACCAACAGAGGTTGATGTTAGTATCATCATTTTAAAGCTGGAGATGAGTTCATGAGGCCTCAGTGGCAAATCAGTGAACAGTAGCCTAAAACAGCTACAAGTCACTGCGACCAATGTCACTGAACCCACTGCAGTCTCAGAACCATACTTTACTTTAATGATGAGCTATTCAATCTTCTGAATCAATTAACTGAATTAAACCCCAATAAATCTGATGACTGATTTGATACATTTATTATTTAATCAAGATGTATCCATGGGCCTCAGTGTTTATATATCAGTGACTAGTTACCTGAACAAACTTCAAGTTATATCTAATGTCACTGATCTCACTGCAGTCCCTGAATCATACTTGACTGTAGTACTTGATCACATTCAGTCTTCTGGTTAAATAATATGTAATTAGGCTTGAATATTAGCCTTTCAAGAGTTGACAGGGAAATGAAATCGCATTAGACTTCTAACCCCTGCAACTCTAGTACGGGACATCCGTCCTGTACGAACAGACACACAAATGTGTGATTACTAACTACTAACATCAAATTAATCTAATAATTCGAGGAGGAGTATCGGTGTTCGTCTGTTCTAATTAGGACTTCGACCCGTGAGCAGCCCCTGGGGAATTATGTCGGAAAATCCGACACCATTTAATACAGACAGATAAGAGCTGTGTTGCATAAACAAGTTACCCATAGAAAACGTAACTTGTAGTGGAATTACCGTCTAAAGAAAACGGGATATCATCACCACATACTATTATAATTCACCAGCTATTCTGCTGGGAATTATTCTTAAATACATTAGTCTTTGGACTTTACCATCATAAAACATCTCATATAAATTAACTTAATTATCAATATTAAGTAGAGTAAATGTGACCCTTCTATCACTTTCTGACATGTGGACAATGTAAGCCAGGCGTCAGAGTGAGGAGGAGAGGCAAGCCATTTTGTGTCACCTCCGAGACGTGTGGAGCAAATTCGGCTCCTATCATATCTGGACAATGTCGGCCAGTAATGTCAATAGTATGGAGTGTTAAACAGCCATTGTTTATACTAGACCAGAGGCTCACAGGAGCAAATACGGCTCCTGTTATTTTTACTTGGACGTAGTGTTATGGAAACCAGAAGTGTACCATTATCAACACGCTGTCTACAAATCAAGTTAAGTGTTCTTTCCGAAACCCATGTATCTTTCATTTATGGCCATTAAATGTCATTATATAGGGTGTCCCGGTTAGAGCACGTGGAAGCCTCAAACTAAAGGTAATTAAGCCAGGTCTTTATTGTTCCATGTACAATGTTTCTCTGAAATACCTGTCATATACTAGGTTTCTGGCTTCTCAGCTAGCGCCCTTTTGACAGGTCAAGACGAGGAAGCAAGGCTTTGTACATCAGTTACCTGGGTGATGAAAGCTACCTCAAAGAGGATAATTTGGTGACTACACCCTAGTTATACCTGGTGGACTAACCTGCTGTACTATAAGATAAGGAACCTTTTCAATGTATGTAGTCTAATTCTGTAGTTTGATTGGCTGCATATATATAAACTAATAAACCCCCCTAATGTGTAGAGGATCGATTTGTGAGATTATGAAATTATTGCAGAAATACAGTCCACTTATCATTATACAAATTGCTATCGAAGTATATAAATTAACGTAAATATAAATTCATATAAATTAAATAAATATAAATCTCACAGGTCGGTTCCCACACAGGTGGAAACTGAGTGTCCAAATGAGCCACAGAGACGTTAGAAGGAACTTTTTCAGTGTCAGAGTAGTTAACAGGTGGAATGCATTAGGAAGTGATGTGGTGGAGGCTGACTCTATACACAGTTTCAAGTGTAGATATGATAGAGCCCAATAGGCTTAGGAACCTGTACACCAGTTGATTGACAGTTGAGAGGCGGGAGCAACCAGCCGAAGCTGAACCCTCTACAAGCACAACAAGGTGAATACAACTAGGTGAGTACACTCACCCTCTGAACACTCCCCCACCACCACCTTATCCACTGAAAACCCCTCCTAAACCTGATATCCCCCCCCCCACCCGTGGTGACGGGATGCTGGGTTGTTAAGCATCTCTTGAGATAAGGTCCGCGCCCTGAGGTGATGTTCCCATGACAACCTTTTAGTCTAACACTGTTACAACACTGAATTACCTGCCCCTCCCCCGCCTTCCCTCCCTCTCACCCCCTTCTCTCCACCCCCCTCCCTCTCTCTCTCTCTCTCTCTCTCTCTCTCTCCTCTCTCTCTCTCCTCTCTCTCTCTCTCTCTCTCTCTCTCTCTCTCTCCTCCTCTCTCTCTCTCTCTCTCTCTCTCGCTCTCTCTCATCTCTCTCTCTCTCTCACTCTCTCTCTGACGTGTCTCATGAAACAAGCTAACTGCTGTCACCCAATTTCAGTTCATCTGGAACCTAATTAATCTGATATTTTTATATTGGTTATTTTTAGGAATAAAGTTCATTTAGCATCAAATTACACCCATGTTTGGTGCTACCTGTAGCTGTGTACCAGAGCCTTCAGATGCTCTCTTGACATTTCTGCTACCCACCTACCTACCTACCTACCTACCTACCTACCTACCTACCTACCCACCTACCTTCCCTACCTAACCTACCTACCTACCTACCTACCTACCTACCTACCTTCCCTACCTACCTACCTACCTACCTACCTACCTACCTACCTACCTACCTACCTACCTACCTACCTACCTACCTACCTACCTACCTACCTACCTACCTACCTTCCCTACCTACCTACCTACCTACCTACCTACCTTCCCTACAACCTACCTACCTACCTACCTACCTACCTACCTACCTACCTACCTATCTACCTACCCACCTACCTACCTACCTACCTACCTACCTACCTACCTTCTACTACCTACCTACCTACCTACCTACCTATCTACCTACCCACCTACCTACCTACCTACCTACCTACCTACCTACCTTCCCTACCTACCTACCTACCTACCTACCTACCTACCTACCTACCTACCTACCTACCTACCTACCTACCTACCTACCTACCCACCTACCTTCCCTACCTACCTACCTACCTACCTACCTACCTACCTACCTACCTACCTACCTACCTACCTACCTACCTACCTACCTACCTACCTACCTACCTACCTTCCCTACCTACCTTCCCTACCTACCTACCTACCTACCTACCTACCATACCTACCTACCTACCTACCTACCTACCTACCTACCCACCTACCTACCTACCTACCTACCTACCTACCTACCTACCTAACCTACCTACCTACCTACCTACCTACCTACCTACCTACCTACCTACCTACCTATCTACCTACCTACCTACCTACCTACCTATCTACCTACCTTCCCTACCTACCTACCTACCTACCTTCCCTAGCTACCTTTCCTCACTGTAATCAACGCTTCTGTATCTACTTCCTCAATTCAAGTCGAATTTCTTCTTGACGGTCCATTCAATTAGACTGGTCACTTTACAGGGCCGGCGTTCGATGGTCAGAGTGGCTCTCCTCTCATGCCAGCTCCAGGGCCTCGCCCCGTGTCAACAGGTGTCAACAGGTGTCAACAGGTGTCAACAGGTGCTGATAAAACAGGTGCAAAACGGGAGTGCTGTCGGGTACTGCGTTACAGGCTTCCTGGCAGTCCACAAATATGCAGTGTGGCCAAGACCAAGCTCGCTGGAGGAGTGACGGTCACTCACTGGTGCTGCAGGAGTCGACCACTCGAACTTGTGCTAGCAAGTTTACAGTTTACCTTCCTGTAGGTCATGGTAAACCTTAATTAGTCTGCTAGATTACCCTGGAACGTGACTCACCGAGCGGTTTACAACCATGTCTTCAGTTACTGATCAGGTGAAGAGGATTGAACATTCAGGGATTGGTTCCTTGTTCAGATTTCCCGGGAAGATTCGGAGCGAGTGTGTGTGCGCGCGCGCACGCGTGCGTGTGTACTCACTTATTTGTGCCGACAGAATCGAGCCTTAGCTCTCGGACCCCGCCTCTAGCCGCGTGCTGCTTTAATGCAATGACCTGTCCGAGTTCCCTCTCATACCTACTTTTAAAACAAGGAATAGAGTTTTCTCCTACAACCTGCTTGTGGATATATATATATATTTGTATATATAAACACAAATCTCTGTCAATCCCCCTCTAAATATTGTATATGTCTCTATCATGTCTCCCCTCTCTGTCATTTTTTCTAGTGTGGTCAGGTTCAGTTCCTTCAGTCGCTCTTCATAGCCCGTGAACCTCTTCCAGTCTCTTTATATGTTTGTTGACATCCCCTCTATCCCTCCCATCCCATAACTCCGCTCCACTACCATCCCCTCCTCCCCCCCCCCCATCCCCTATCCTCTCCTGCAACTATGTAGAAGCGAACGCAGGACACAGAATCCTAATGTCTAAATACTGTGTCCGTCACTCCGGCCCGTGTCGGCCATCGGCTCCCCTAAGTTACTCACCAGCACAATCAGCGACCAGCGATAAACTCGCCTTCAATGGCCAGGGTCGTCGCTCTATCTTCCTATTAAACTGTCGCCAAGTTTCTAGAACAGAAAACGAGAACACGACAAAACACTTCAATAGGAGAAACTCGTATAAAAGGCGATTACTGTGGATAAAGTTAATAGTTAGCTAAGTGGTCAATCTTCCAGGATATTTTAGTCGTTATCACATTTATTTACACACACACACACACACACACACACACACACACACACATATATATATATATTATATATATATATATATATATATATATATATATATATATATATATATATATATATATATATATATATATATATATATATATTATATATATTTTGGTAGCAGTCTTTCCTGTAGACATATATTATTAAATATGACCGAAAAAGTAAGATTAATAATTCTAACACGAATTTTCTCAATCTTTCGTACATTTCTTTTCACTGTTGGAGGTAAATCAAAAATCAATTCTCCAAAATTCATTTTTGTTTCTAGTCTGACGCGACACGAGCGCGTTTCGTAAAACTTATTACATTTTCAAAGACTTTTAGTTTACAAATACACAACTGAATAGAACTTACCCTCACACACTGTCCCCCCTCACACACTATCCCCCTCACACACTGTCCTCTCCCCCTCACACACTGTCCCCCCCCTCACACACTGTCCCCTCACACACTCTCCTCTCCCCCTCACACACTGTCCCCTCCCCCTCACACACTGTCCCCTCCCCCTCACACACTGTCCCCCCTCACACACTGTCCCCCTCACACACTGTCCTCTCCCCCTCACACACTGTCCCCTCCCCCTCACACACTGTCCCCTCCCCCTCACACACTGTCCTCTCCCCCCTCACACACTGTCCTCTCCCCCTCTCACACTGTCCCCTCCCCCTCACACACTGTCCCCTCCCTCTCACACACTGTCCCCTCCCCCTCACACACTGTCCCCTCCCTCTCACACACTGTCCCCTCCCCCCTCACACACTGTCCCCTCCCCCTCGCACACTGTCCCCTCCCCCCTCACACACTGTCCTCTCCCCCTCACACACTGTCCCCTCCCCCTCACACACTGTCCCCTCCCACACACACTGTCCCCTCCCCCTCACACACTGTCCCCTCCCCCTCACACACTGTCCCCTCCCCCTCACACACTGTCCCCTCCCCCTCACACACTGTCCCCTCCCCCTCACACACTGTCCCCCTCACACACTGTCCCCCTCACACACTGTCCCCCTCACACACTGTCCCCCTCACACACTGTCCCCTCCCCCTCACACACTGTCCCCTCCCCCTCACACACTGTCCCCTCCCCCTCACACACTGTCCCCTCCCCCTCACACACTGTCCCCTCCCCCTCACACACTGTCCCCCTCACACACTGTCCCCTCCCCCTCACACACTGTCCCCTCCCCCTCACACACTGTCCCCTCCCCCTCACACACTGTCCCCTCCCCCTCACACACTGTCCCCTCCCCCTCACACACTGTTCCCTCCCCCTCACACACTGTCCCCCCCCCTCACACACTGTCCCCTCCCCCTCACACACTGTCCCCCCCCACACACTGTCCCCTCCCCCTCACACACTGTCCCCCCTCACACACTGTCCCCTCCCCCTCACACACTGTCCCCCCCCTCACACACTGTCCCCTCCCCCTCACACACTGTCCCCCTCACTCACACACTGTCCCCTCCCCCTCACACACTGTCCCCTCCCCCTCACACACTGTCCCCTCCCCCTCACACACTGTCCCCTCCCCCTCACACACTGTCCCCTCCCCCTCACACACTGTCCCCTCCCCCTCACACACTGTCCCCCCCCCTCACACACTGTCCCCTCCCCCTCACACACTGTCCCCCCTCACACACTGTCCCCTCCCCCTCACACACTGTCCCCCCTCACACACTGTCCCCTCCCCCTCACACACTGTCCCCCCTCACACACTGTCCCCCCTCACACACTGTCCCCTCCCCCTCACACACTGTCCCCTCCCCCTCACACACTGTCCCCCCCCCTCACACACTGTCCCCCCTCACACACTGTCCCCTCCCCCTCACACACTGTCCCCTCCCCCTCACACACTGTCCCCCTCACACACCCCCCCTCACACACTGTCCCCTCCCCCTCACACACTGTCCCCTCCCCCTCACACACTGTCCCCCTCCCACACTGTCCCCCCTCACACACTGTCCCCCTCACACACTGTCCCCTCCCCCTCACACACTGTCCCCTCCCCCTCACACACTGTCTCCTCCCCCTCACACACTGTCCCCCTCACACACTGTCCCCCTCACACACTGTCCCCCTCACACACTGTCCCCCTCACACACTGTCCCCTCCCCCTCACACACTGTCCCCCCCCTCCCCCTCACACACTGTCCCCCTCACACACTGTCCCCTCCCCCTCACACACTGTCCTCTCCCCCTCACACACTGTCCTCCTCCCCCTCACACACTGTCCCCCCTCACACACTGTCCCCCCCCCTCACACACTGTCCCCTCCCCCTCACACACTGTCCCCTCCCCCTCACACACTGTCCCCCTCACACACTGTCCCCTCCCCCTCACACACTGTCCTCTCCCCCTCACACACTGTCCCCTCCCCCTCACACACTGTCCCCTCCCCCTCACACACTGTCCCCTCCCCCTCACACACTGTCCCCCCCCTCACACACTGTCCCCTCCCCCTCACACACTGTCCTCTCCCCCTCACACACTGTCCCCTCCCCCTCACACACTGTCCCCTCCCCCTCACACACTGTCCCCCTCCCCCCTCACACACTGTCCCCTCCCCCTCACACACTGTCCCCCTCACACACACTGTCCCCTCCCCCTCACACACTGTCCCCCTCACACACTGTCCTCTCCCCCTCACACACTGTCCCCTCCCCCTCACACACTGTCCTCTCCCCCTCACACACTGTCCCCCCTCACACACTGTCCTCTCCCCCTCACACACTGTCCTCTCCCCCTCACACACTGTCCTCTCCCCCTCACACACTGTCCCCTCCCCCTCACACACTGTCCCCTCCCACTGTCCTCTCCCCCTCACTCACTGTCCCCTCCCCCCCCTCACACACTGTCCCCTCCCCCTCACACACTGTCCCCCTCACACACTGTCCCCCACACACACTGTCCCCTCCCCCTCACACACTGTCCTCTCCCCCTCACACACTGTCCTCTCCCCCTCACACACTGTCCCTCCCCCTCACACACTGTCCCCTCCCCCTCACACACTGTCCCCTCTTCCCCTCACACACTGTCCCCCTCCCCCTCACACACTGTCCCCTCTCCCTCACACACTGTCCCCTCCCCCTCACACACTGTCCCCCACACACACTGTCCCCCCCCCTCACACACTGTCCCCTCCCCCTCACACACTGTCCCCCTCTCCCCCTCACACACTGTCCCCTCCCCCTCACACACTGTCCCCTCCCCCTCACACACTGTCCCCTCCCCCTCACAATGGGACCTAAGTGGTCACTGGCCGCATCACTGGGGATCGTGGCAGGACCGCGTCCACCCGCTAATTTTAACCAGATAATTAAGTAATCTTTTGTGGGGAGATGGGGAGGGTGAGGAGGGGGGGAGAGGGGTGAGAGGGGGAGGAAGAGTAAGGGGGAGAGAGAGGGGGGGGAGGGATTGTACATTTGAAGAATTCTTTGAAACTCAGAGAAGTATTCTTGTCTGTCTTCAGAGAGAGTCATTCTTTGGTCCATTAGATGAGGCACTATAGCACAGTGCCTCTCTCTCTCTCTCTCTCTCTGACAGGCTTCCTAGGCTGTTAGTGCCAGCAATTAGCGACCCCTGGAACTGCCTGAGCCCTGACGGGGTGGCATTACTCACATGTCCAATCCTGAGCAAGATTCTGAGTTTTTAAAACGCATAAAAATCTGTTTTAATTTTGAGACTGACATTGTGAGGGATTGTCGAGGACGACGATGGTACTTCCCAACTCTCGAACAGGCTGAGGGTAGTTACATGTATGTAACAGTTAGTAACTGTAACACTACGGTTACATTTAAGCTGACTGGCTCCTATAAATTTACAGTGAATTATTGTTAATATACATGTAAATTATTTTGTAAATTTTTACTTTAATTTTATATATATTTATTAAAAAAAATTAATATTTTAAATAATATTATCAACATTTTCACAATAATTGACATATTTATTTATTTAATCACATTCTCATGATATAATAGTTATGAGTTATTAATAACCAAATTATACGAGGTCAGATAATTCCTGGTGACTCAGTCAAGCAAGTAACCTGGACGGTGAAGGTGACTGTTGACAGGACTGTCAACAGGAAAACGGACAGAACCCTGGCCAGAACAGCGGACAGAACTCTGGACAGAACAGCGGACAGAACTCTGGCCAGAACAGCGGACAGAACCCTGGCCAGAACAGCGGACAGAACTCTGGACAGAACAGCGGACAGAACCCTGGCCAGAACAGCGGACAGAACAGCGGACAGAACTCTGGACAGAACAGCGGACAGAACTCTGGACAGAACTCTAGCCAGAACAGCGGACAGAACAGCGGACAGAACTCTGGCCAGAACAGCGGACAGAACTCTGGCCAGAACAGCGGACAGAACTCTGGCCAGAAGAGCGGACAGAACTCTGGACAGAACTAGTGAGAGTCCCGTGGTGGGTGGAACCACGGCCCGCAGTCACTCCCAGCCATCCCAACATTAGGCGCACGACTTCTCCCTAATATTCCTCGTTTAATCAAGACATTACCACAGGAGAAAGCTCAATGTCTCGAGAATTATTTTCTGGTCATTTCTATTCCGTTCCTGCAGGCTTGGTGGTCCGGCCGGGAGTGGCAGCGTTTGGGCCATATTACTCCTCTCTCTTTTTACCTTTTATCTTATTTTTTTTAACTTCATTTCTCATGTGAGATATATTTGGAAAATTGTATATATGTGATAACGTAAAATAGGAATGTTTTTGCTTAATAGACTGCACTATAGACAAAAATATGTGGGTTTCTATGTGTTTATACCTGTGTCTATAATTAGACTGTTTGAGGTTGGATTCCAGATGCATGGGGATACTCTCGGCCAATTTTTAACAGTGGTTGCTGCTGGGTACGTGCCCAACATGGTCGAGTCAGCGTTGGTATAAATGAAACGAGTGTCACTTGACACGATGCCAATGAGACCCCCCAACTACGGATCACAATATTTTGTTAAATGAAATTAGATATTTCCACTATTTTATCTGGTGTCATGCCAACAGAAGGTGACATGACGCCAACAGAAGGTGACATGACGCCAACAGAAGGTGACATGACGCAACAGAAGATAACATGACGCCAACAGAAGGTGACATGACGCCAACAGAAGGTGACATGACGCCAACAGAAGGTGACATGACGCCAACAGAAGGTGACATGACGCCAACAGAAGGTGACATGACGCAACAGAAGATAACATGACGCCAACAGAAGGTGACATGACGCCAACAGAAGGTGACATGACGCCAACAGAAGGTGACATGACGCCAACAGAAGGTGACATGACGCCAACAGAAGGTGACATGACGCCAACAGAAGGTGACATGACGCCAACAGAAGGTGACATGACGCCAACAGAAGGTGACATGACGCCAACAGAAGGTGACATGACGCCAACAGAAGGTGACATGACGCCAACAGAAGGTGACATGACGCCAACAGAAGGTGAAAATAAAGTTTCCATTGCATTATATATGAATGCAATTTCATATTATTTGAGTCAAAACTAACGTAGAAATTTGATCAAACCTAATCTAGCCAAACCTGTTCTACCATAATTAAGTCAGTATTTCATGCTTCTAATCCACTAGGGCCGTACTGAGGATTCGAACCTACGTCCGCGATGATCCCAGACGCGCCTGAGTCGTTTGCGCCAAGAATTGGTCTCGGTCCAAAGAATTGTCTCGGAGAGGCTGCAAGATCCGTGTGAGGGGTAGTAGCACTCCCAGTTGCAATTCTTTTGACTATGTCGTGTCGCCATCGGCTAAGACGCGTCTGGGATCATCCTGGACGTAGGTTCGAACCTAACGGTCAATGTTAACATCCATTGACCTACTCAGAGTTGTCCATCAGAGAGTCACTAAGGGAAAAATCACAATCAAACCAAAAAAAAGATCTATAGTGATATTTGCGGGTGGGGGTCTGTTTTGCGCTGTGTCATGTGGGACTCTATTCAATGATGTCCACTCTCCTATTTTGGGCAGACAGACAGCAATTATTATGGAAATTTGTTGACCGTCTGGCCTCAAATCTCGGACAGACAGACAGAGACAGACAGTCCGAAAGACAAGGTGTACATTGGTAGGCTGGTGGGCCAGTGGGCTGATGTATGCAGAACGCAGTCACTATGATAAGTAGAATCATTATATCAAGGGCCACACGCGGGCTACACACCTCTCACCCACCTCTCACCCTCTCTCACCCACCCTGACCCTCTCTCTCACCCACCCTGACCCTCTCTCTCACCCACCCTGACCCTCTCTCTCACCCACCCTGACCCTCTCTCTCACCCACCCTGACCCTCTCTCTCACCCACCCTGACCCTCTCTCTCACCCACCCTGACCCTCTCTCTCACCCACCCTCACCCTCACCGTGAAGGTACAGGGCCATACTGAACCTTTACGTACTGAGAAGTCACTGATGGTACAGTGGTAGAGTATGCGACTGGCAATGCCTTGGTCGCAGGTTCGAGTCCACCTT
The DNA here is from genome assembly GCF_020424385.1 of Procambarus clarkii. Taxonomy (NCBI): domain Eukaryota; kingdom Metazoa; phylum Arthropoda; class Malacostraca; order Decapoda; family Cambaridae; genus Procambarus; species Procambarus clarkii. The sequence continues at coordinate 93,653 of NW_025554962.1, read as the reverse complement.
ACAGCTCTAGTGTATTTAAGCATTGATATATATCACGTTAGTGTGATTTCTCTGAGTGTGAATAATGATAATAATAATAATTTATATAGGTAAATATATATACAACAATGTGGGTTACAAGGACACTGTTGGATTATGTCAGCCTGGGAGAGCTGAGTGGATTAATTGTGATTAATACCTGGAGTATTAATTGTAATCCTGTCTTGTGATCTATTATGCTCGTTTGTCAGTCAGTCCGATTACTATCCCTTTCTTTCGTTCCATGATTTAATTGTCAACTCCCACACCTTGAGTCTTATAGAAAGTATCTCTCAGGTAGTGAACATATGCACGAGTGTTCAAGCACTGAGTGAGGAGCTTGTCCCTGTGAGAGGCGGTGAGAGTGAGGCAACACGCGGCTCCAGTGAACACACCGTTCTTAGCTCCTGGTCCCCGACTTATCCAGACAGGGGGATATACTGAGAACTGGTTCATGAGCCTTCAGTGTGTGTTACAAGGTGGTGGCTCCTGTCTGGTGGCTCCTGTCTCCTGTCTCCTGTCTTAGTCAGGAAGAGAGGTCGATGTAGACGACCTGAGGTGGATGGCGTGTCACCATCAGCGCCATCTAGGTTGTGCGACGGGCATAATGTCAACTCCCCGGTGAATGAGTGTTGCCTCCTGGTGTTCCCAGTGTACCGTCCGTCTAACTGGTGACGTGTTATGGCCACAGAAGTGACGTGTGGAGGCAGTTGTACCGAGGAAGGCAGTTTACCTTGGGCAGTCCACGTACTCTCAGCTTGGTCCTGGAAGAAGATTAAGAAAGCCGTCGTCGATCTGCGCAGTGTGTTAAATTACGCAGTAATTTAACACACTAAATTACGCAGTATTGGTAGAGATCGGCATACCACGCCGGTTATTACGGCATAACACTGCGTAATTTAATTGAAGAAATTAAACACTGCGTAATGTTAAATTACGCAGTAATTTAACACACACTAAATAACACACTAAATTACGCAGTATTGGTAGAGATCGGCGTCTCCCGGGATTAGTTTAGGAGAGTAACAGACAACAGCGAGCTGCCTGCGGTGAAGTGCTGCCAGCAGGTTGCTAGAGGCATCTGCCAGGGGGGTTAGCTGTCCCCTGTACTGGTTGTTTTGTGACCCCGATCAGCGTGTGGCTGAAGGCCTCTGCCAGGGAGTAGCTGGAGAGCGAGAGTGGGGGTGTAAGCACCTCGGGAGACTGTGTCGGTGGACTGGCCCACGAACAAGGTGAACTGGCCAGTGTTTCCCAGTACGCGTGCTCCAGGTACTGGACGGTGGAAACACCGGAGTTGGTGAACACTGCCAGCGCCATCCTGCGTGAAAGTGACACTCTTGTACATTAGTGTATTTATTATCTACTTAATCTAACATAGTTTTAACGGTGAAAGTGTAACTATATTGATGATGGGAATAGTGTCTTGTTTTACCCCCCCCCCCTTCCTCCTTATTTATTCATTGCACTATATAGCCAGTTCTTCAAAACGAACTACCGACTTGGGGTCGGGTACTACGAGGTTATAACATGAAGAACCTGGTTACTGGCCCTAAGTGGTTGTAACAGTGCTGTGAACGTAGTGTCCTCACCACAGTATAGTGACGGGGGAGGAGGGGAGGGAGTCCACCACTCTCACCATCATTCACCACTCGGCCTCCCACTACTTCTCACACCCCTCCCCCACCACATCTCCCCCATTAATCTCCCCAACCACTCTTCCTCATCCTTCTCCCTACCTACTCTCCCCCACCACGACTCTCCCTCACCACCAACATCGTCTCCAGCATCAGGGGTGGGCGGGCCGGGTGGCTGTGTTTGTGTGGTATAATCTAAGATTATCGGTCCGGGATCAATCCATCACAATTGTAGACAGGAGTTTAGGGCCTAATTATCGTATTGAGTTTAGTGTGTGTGTGTGTGTGTGTGTGTGGGTGTGTACTCACCTAGTTGTGCTTGCAGGGGTTGAGCTCTGGCTCATTGATCCCGCCTCTCAACTGTCAATCAACTGGTGTACAGGTTCCTGAGCCTATTGGACTCTATCATATCTACACTTGAAACTGTGTATGGAGTCAGCCTCCACCACATCACTGCCTAATGCATTCCATTTGTTAACTACTCTGACACTGAAAAACTTCCTTTTAACGTCTCTGTGGCTCATGTGGGTACTCAGTTTCCACCTGTGTCCCCTTGTTCGTGTCCCACCCCAAGTTTATCTTTATCTACCCTGTCAATTCCTCTGAGAATTTTGAAGGTCGTGATCATGTCTCCCCGAGCTATCCTGTCTTCCAGTGTCATAAGGTGCATTTCCTGCAGCCTTTCCTCGTAACTCATGCCTCTTAGTTCTGGGACTAGTCTAGTGGCATACCTCTGAACTTTTTCCAGCTTCGTCTTGTGCTTGACAAGATACGGGCTCCATGCTGGGGCCGCATACTCCAGGATTGGTCTTACATATGTGGTGTACAAGATTCTGAATGATTCCTTTCACAGGTTCCTGAACGCTGTTCTGATGTTAGCCAACCTCGCATATGCCGCAGACGTTATTCTTTTTATGTGGGCTTCAGGAGACAGGTTTGGTGTGATATCAACTCCTAGATCTTTCTCTCTGTCTGTTTCATTAAGTACTTCATCTCCTATTCTGTATCCTGTGTTTGGCCTCCTGTTTCCACTGCCTAGTTTCATTACCTTACATTTACCTGGGTTGAACTTTAGTGGCCATTTGTTAGACCATTCATTCAGTCTGTCAAGATCATCTTGTAGCCTCATACTATCATCCTCATAATTTTTGCATCATCAGCAAACAATGAGGGAAACTATTCTATACCCTCTGGGAGATCATTTACATATACCAGAAACAGTATAGGTCCAAGGACTGACCCCTGCGGGACTCCACTTGTGACGTCTCGCCAATCTGAGACCTCACCCCTCACACTGACTCCTTGTCTCCTGTTGCTTAGGTACTCTCTGGTAATTCCTAACAGGTATTAATGTGTTTTTTTTATTTTATTTAATTACAAATTTTTTATTTATATTCAATTTATTTAATGTATATTTATCATTACTTCAAATAGCGGACTATATTTTAAGATTTAACCTGCCAGGCCTTACCTGAATTCAAGTGGAGGGATCAATGTATATAGTTTATACCAAAGTTGGTTATAAATAAGCTATATACATGTATACATGTATACATGTATACATATACATGTTCTATATACATACATTAAGCTATATACATTTACTGTTAATGTTACACCGTTTATAACCCATGTGGTGGTACTGAGTGAACTAGAGTACTTGTTAGTTGTACAGTGTTGTAATTGTTAGTATAACTGTGATATCTTAGTTAACTTTGTAGTTATGACCTGCTTGGCAGTGTGAGAGAGCTGGTCCTTGCTTGGTTTGTCCCAAGTGGTCCAGGTGTGCCATGTATTGGTGGCTGGCATTGTTAAGTGGTGGTTGGTACTGTTAAATGGTGGCTGGCACTGTTAAGTGGTGGCTGGCACTGTTAAGTGGTGGCTGGCACTGTTAAGTGGTGGCTGGCACTGTTAAGTGGTGGCTGGCACTGTTAAGTGGTGGCTGGCACTGTTAAGTGGTGGCTGGCATTGTTAAGTGGTGGTTGGTACTGTTAAGTGGTGGTTGGCACTGTTAAGTGGCAATTGTTGGGGCTTTCAAAGTATGTAAACGTCTGAACAAATCCACAAGGGCCGTGACGAGGATTCGAACCTGCGTCTGAGAGCATCCCAGACGCTGCCTTAATCGACTGAGCAACGGTATAGTATAAAAATTGCAACCAGAAATTCTACTGAATTGACTTGGATCCTGGAGCCTCTCCGAGACACAAACCAGGGTTTTACACAACTCCCCCCATACACTCGAGCTATGTCAATAGGCCGGTCTACCTCTTCGCCCTTACTTCATTACACACAGATAAACTTCACACTTCACATTTGATCCATCACGCTATTGTGATTTCTGCGTTTTATGTTCTGTTTGTAGGTGAACTCTTTCTTCTTCTTCTCTCTTCTTGAGAGAACAACTTCTCTTCCTTGAACCGTTATCTTGAGTTATCTTGAGATGATTTCGGGGCTTTTTAGTGTCCCCGCGGCCCGGTCCTCGACCAGGCCTCCACCCCCAGGAAGCAGCCTGTGACAGCTGACTAACACCCAGGTACCTATTTACTGCTAGGTAACAGGGGCATAGGGTGAAAGAAACTCTGCCCATTGTTTCTTGCCGGCGCCTGGGATCGAACCCAGGACCACAGGATCACAAGTCCCGCGTGCTGTCCGCTCGGCCGACCGACTCCCGCACCTGCGAAATGACTACAGAATATTAACTTCTCCCACACATGTTATATTGCAAGGAAAAGTTATGTTATTGTAAACTTGGTTTACCCTGGTTTTGGGGCTTCTCTGACTGTATAAATACATCAGCAATACTACATTATAAGAGCTCTACGATCATTTGTGTACCGTACGGATATAATTAGCACTTCCCATTGTTAGCGTCAGGGTCCCTGTGGCTGTGTCTCGGTTGGTCGACTGATAATTTTGAGTCTTTGACGAGGTGTCGCAAATTTCCCTAAGAGCAGCCCCTCCCGGAGCCGGTCGGCCGAGCGGAGAGCACGCGGGACTTATGATCCTGTGGTCCTGGGTTCGATCCCGGGCGCCGGCGAGAAATAATGGGCAGAGTTTCTTTCACCCTATGTCCCTGTTACCTAGCAGTAAACTAGGTACCTGGGTATTAGTCAGCTGTCACGGGCAGCTTCCTGGGGGTGGAGGCCTGGTCGAGGACCGGGCCGCGGGGACACTAAAAGCCCCGAAATCATCTCAAGATAACCTCAAGATAACCTCCCTCTCAATGTTGACATTCTAGCACAATGACTGGCTGGCTGGCTGCCTCCGTGCGCCTCTCTCGGTAATGTGGTTCCAATATTGTCTTTATATTGACAATAGGAGGAAAACCTTTAAGTTTATGGTATATTTTATGTAGTTGAAGCATAAAGAACATTTTTATATTCAGTTCAATTACTAAACTGTTGCTTTAAAGGACACGTGATTGCTTAAATATGGTTGTTTTGATGTGACGTCACAGGTATTCCATTCTCCTTAAACTTTTACTGACTAACTAAAGTAAATTAACTACATCTTTTGATGGTTACAAGTTAGTATATTATGTACTATGTGTCGGATTTCCGACAGGTACTCGCTTATCCAATGGAGTACCTTCCCTTTCACTCCTGCCTGCATCTCCAGCTTGTGTACTAGTCTCTGGTGTGGTGCTGTGTCAAAGGCTTTCTGGCAATCCTAAAATATGCAGTCTGCCCACCCTTCTCTGTCTTGCCTTATTTTTGTTGCCTGGTCGTAGAATTCAAGTAACCCTGTGAGGCAGGACCTGCCATCCCTGAACCCATGTTGATGCTGTGTTACGAAGTTCCTTCGCTCCAGGTGCTCCACTAGCTTTTTACGCTCAAATTTCTCCAACTTTATATTTATATATACAAGAGTTGTTTCATTCTTGTACAGCCACTAGTACGCGTAGCATTTTGGGCAGGTCCTTAATTCTATGTTCCCTGGAACATAGAATTGTTCCTCCTACATCACTTCTTCCCCTTCAAAACCACCCTACAGAACCAACCCCAGTTCCTGGGGTAGGTTCTGTGGGGGTGGTTCCGCCATGTCCCCCTTCCCTTCCCTCCCCCCTCCCCTCCCTTTCCCCCCCTTCCCTTAACCACCAAGCTTGTCACAGACCAGAGAGGAATTTGTCGCTTGTCTAAGGGAGATAATAGAGCCATATGGGGCCCGCGTCCCATGATAACGTGGGGGGGGGGGGGGCTGGTGAGTGGCCGCACCGCCATAGTGACAGTATTGGGCAGCGCCACTCATCCTGTGAGTGGACACACCGCCATAGTGACAGTATTGGGCAGCGCCACTCATCCTGTGAGTGGACACACCGCCATAGTGACAGTATTGGGCAGTGTCACTCATCCTGTGAGTGGACACACCGCCATAGTGACAGTATTGGGCAGTGTCACTCATCCTGTGAGTGGACACACCGCCATAGTGACAGTATTGGGCAGCGCCACTCATCCTGTGAGTGGACACACCGCCATAGTGACGGTATTGGGCAGCGCCACTCATCCTGTGAGTGGACACACCACCATAGTGACAGTATTGGGCAGCGTCACTCATCCTGTGAGTGGACACACCGCCATAGTGACAGTATTGGGCAGCGCCACTCATCCTGTGAGTGGACACACCGTCATAGTGACAGTATTGGGCAGCGCCACTCATCCTGTGAGTGAACACACCGCCATAGTGACAGTATTGGGCAGCGCCACTCATCCTGTGAGTGAACACACCGCCATAGTGACAGTATTGGGCAGCGCCACTCATCCTGTGAGTGAACACACCGCCATAGTGACAGTATTGGGCAGCGCCACTCATCCTGTGAGTGGACACACCGCCATAGTGACAGTATTGGGCAGCGCCACTCATCTTGTGAGTGGACACACCGCCATAGTGACAGTATTGGGCAGCGTCACTCATCCTGTGAGTGGACACACCGTCATAGTGACAGTATTGGGCAGCGCCACTCATCCTGTGAGTGAACACACCGCCATAGTGACAGTATTGGGCAGCGCCACTCATCCTGTGAGTGAACACACCGCCATAGTGACAGTATTGGGCAGCGCCACTCATCCTGTGAGTGGACACACCGCCATAGTGACAGTATTGGGCAGCGCCACTCATCCTGTGAGTGGACACACCACCATAGTGACAGTATTGGGCAGCGCCACTCATCTTGTGAGTGGACATACCGCCATAGCAGCATGTACAACACTCCCCAATAGGAAAAAAACCCGCTGGGTTGTTCATCCTGTCACTTGTACCCAGACACAGCTGGGACTTCCTTAACTGTCTCAAGTGAACAGCTCCTCAAACAAGAAGATTAACATCTATCTACCCTTAAAAGCTTACGTTATCTTGCGGGTGCAAAATGGGGAAATCTTTTAAGAACAGTATCAATATTTGACAAATAGTGTTTTCCTAACTCAAACAATGTGGGGTTTATTATTCTACACATATTTCTAATGTCTCTCAGGTGTTCACATTCACGTAGATAGTGGTCAAGGCGGTGTCCGTCACTCTCACCACAGATTCTGCAACTTCGCTGATCAACTGTTGTTTCCATTCCATATCTCCATGGATATTTGTATCCAAGACGGATTCTCGCTATTACTGACTCTCTCCCTCGTCCTCCTCCTCTTCGGCCATAATGATTGGGATTGGCAGCAGCAACCATGTTGTACCATCGTACAGATTCACTGGTTTGTGCTTCTATCCTCCTTTCCTCAGTTACCTTGTCACGGTGATGTTGCCTGACAATACCTCTAATTTGTAGTAGAGTCTTGGGTATGAAGTATTCAATATGGTCTCCTTCAGCGCCTTCAGCAGCCAGCACATCTGCTCGTTCATTCCCACATATTCCAACATGGGAGGGGCTCCCCAACATGGGAGGGGGCTCCCCAACATGGGAGGGGCTCCCCAACATGGGAGGGGAGCCCCAACATGGGAGGCGGCTCCCCAACATGGGAGGGGGTCCCCAACATGGGAGGGTGTTACGAACCCAACTCCATCGTTGGAGTAGGAAGTAGCAACGTCAACACCATCTTTGAGTCTGCCCCCTGAACCCCCACAAAATGGACGACGCCATCTGGTGGTGGCAGTATGATACCTGCAAGAGACTCTAGATTCCTGCCCTGGTCAGCCCGAAGAGTCGCTGTTGCTGACTTCTGGTGAGGTGGCGCCTAGAAAATCAGCGCCATCTATTGTGGGAGGAGTTGTAAGTCAATGTCAGAGACCGTAAGTGGTATTTCCTAGTGTCCCCATTATTGGCCAGTTTACTGATGACATGTATGTATCCACAGAGGCGACGTAGGGTTGCTGTGGTACGAGGACAGGCAGTCTACCCAGGGCAGCCTATTATCTCTCTACTCCATTACTCCATTCTGTTTGACGTGAGCAGTGAGCCGCCACCGAAGAGGAACTGTGTAGTGTCTGCTGTCTGCCTGTGAAGTGGCAGCGACAGAATTCGGCGTATCCCGGGACTGGCTAGAGGAAGAGACGACCGACAGTAAGGTGCTACGGAGGAGTGTAACTAGCTAGTTGCAAGAAGCTCCCGTCAGGGGTTCGCTACCCTTGTATTTGTTGGTGTTGAGGCCCAGCAGCGCCAGGCTGATGTTCTCTGCCAGCACCAGGCTGGAGAGTGATTGTGGGCTTTCACAAGGAGCACCTAGTGAGACAGTATAGGCTGGCCCATGGCTAGGGTAGACTCATTGGTGTTTCCCAGTACTGGTGGAGGACGGTACTGTGTGTTTGTGTTAAGGAAACACGGAAGTTGACAAGGCTGCCTTGCATGAGCATCGAGGAGCGCTGAGTGTCCTATGAGAGTGACACGTGTATATATCAGTGTAGTAATACTTCGTTTATGATTCTATTTAAGGTGATGAGAAAGTGATATGTGAATATATTGATAATCGATGAAGTGTCGTATTCCTTCCAACTCCCCCCATTGTGGTTTACTTGTATTACCAAGCTCACTCCTTGAAAGCCACTACTAACTTGGGGTCGGATACTAGTACTTTGGTTCCTCCAGCAAAGAACCCGGTTGCGACCCATAGTGGCCGTAACAGAGGGGATCCACAGAAACTTGACGACTCTTCCCTGATTGGTAAGTACTCTCACAACTCTCTTAATTTCAGCGACTATTGCAAGATTTTCTGCCCGATTTTTACTTAGGCTTTGTAGCACTGCTTTAGAGTCAGTGCAGATCACTGCGCCATTAGTGTTCCGTTCAAGGAATCTTAACACCATAACAATGGCAGTTAGCTCTGCTTGCGTTCAAGAGGCAGAGTTCTCAATACGCGCTTTTTCTTTATTTCTGCGTCCTTAATTACCGTGTATGCTGCACCAGCCCTGCCATTGACAGCATTAGATGACCCGTCAGTGTAGATTTGATCTAGTTCATCTCCGGCATCTTTATAGATTTCCTCAAGATACTTGTGCCTCATTTCTTGTGTTATCATGTTGGACTTTCTCGTTGCCATTTCATTGATGATAATCTTGCCTGAGTCATCCTCCCAGGGAGGTAACCTCTCTACAGGCAGGAGCTCACGGGCTTGCTCAAGCAGGTGAAGCTCTTCCAGGTAGCAGACTGATCCGTGATGCCATTTTTGGCTTCTCCTGTTTCCCCCTGAAAGTAGCACAGAACTCAGTTTTTTCTTGGCAATATCATTGTAATGGGGATCTCTGGCTACGTTAATTGCAAGCTTAGCATTCAGCTCCTTAATTCTGCTTTTAACACTGGGGAGGGACAACTCCTCTCGTAGATTAGACGTTTTGCCAGTTCTTGGAACTCCAAGAATGATTGTCCTGGCTTCATTCTGAATGCTTTCAAGTCTTTTCATATTGCTTTGGGAGTAGGTGCACAGAACTGGTGCGGCATAGTCTATGACGGAGCGCACATAGGCTGTGTACATCATTTTAAGCACGGCAATAGAGGCTCCATGTCCATTCCAGGTCATAGTTTTCAGTGCCCTGAGTCGACTTTTGCATGTTCCTATGAGTTGGTTGAGTTCCTCTTTCTTCCCCTTGTTAGAGCCGACAGTGACGCCAAGGTACCGATAGTGGTCAACCCATTCAAGTGTTACACCATTAATTTGTAGTTCTTCATTTCCACCCCGTTGCGATGAGTTTGCTTTTGTCTTGTTTGTGGAGAGTGAAACCGAGCTCAATACATTTCCTTCCAAGGAGTTCAATGGACTGTTCAATTTTTCCCAAGGTGGGAGCTTGTATTAGAACATCATCTGCATATCCCACTTGTTGTGTTCCTTCCGGAAAATCAATATTTGCAATGGCGTTCATAAGTACATTGAATAGTGTAGGGCTTAAGACTCCGCCTTGGGGGGTCCCGAGTTCCATATTCATTGTTCTGGAGACTGCTCCATTGAAGCAAACCTTGGCTTTCCTTCCTGTGAGGTAGTCTTCAACCCATTTCATGAGTCTCCCCTTGACACCCATGCATGCAAGCTCGTCCAGGATCGCAATCCCCTGTGCTTTGTCGAAGGCTCCTTTGATGTCAACAAATACAGAGTACCTAGCCGTGTCATTAGCCAAGTAATTAACTATACAATTTGCTGTGCTCCGTCCTTTAACAAATCCATTGACCTCCTCCCCTAACCTGCCTATTTTGTGCAACAGTCGGTTTAGGATGATCCTTTCAAGCATCTTGCAAGTGCATGACACGAGACTGATAGGTCTGTAATTACCAGGGTCATTAGGCTTCGGTATGGGAACAATTATTGCGTGTTTCCATTGTGTGGGCAACACTCCACTTAGGAATGACTTGTTAAACAAGAGTGAGAGCACTCTACCCACCATGAGAGTGAGAACATTCTACCCCATTTAGTCTCCCATTCGTCCCCATTTATGCCCTATTCTTCCCCGCTTTATGCCGTACTCCTCACCTATATGCACTATATAACTGACCTCTCTAATGGCATAAATCCCATACACCCAGTACCGTCCCATCACTTGAGAATGAACCATGTAGGCTCGAAACATTGGATAAATTAATAATTAGCGTAACACATTCTACAGTTTATTATTAGTTTACCTGGACTACAGATTACATATATAGATGCAAGAGCACTAATCAGAGGGATAGAAGCCCTAAACAAGAAAATAATCAACATACAATATGCAATGGTTTCGAACCCCCGGCACGGCCAGGAAGGTGCCTGGGGTTGCCATGGGGACTGACGGTGCATGGCAAGTCGTTATTTATTAATACAGTGCGGGAGATTGGTCGCCAGCTTGAGTAAATAGTCGGTGTAGATAAGATAATATATAATGTAGATATAGATAGGATAGGATAAAGTGAGCCTTCCCTGGGGGCTCCACGCGGGCCCCGTCACGATTTACAAGAAAATGCTCCGTGTAAATAACGGTTTACATATGTAAATATGACATTCATAACGGTGAATATGTAAATATGACCTCGAAGGTGGATGTTAAAATATAGGTCTAGTGGGTGACATGGAGGGTAATGGGTAAAGATGGGGTAATGGGGGGATAATGGGTAAAGATGGGGTAATGGGGGGATAATGGGTAAAGATGGGGTAATGGGGGGATAATGGGGGAGGATAATGGGTAAAGATGGGGTAATGGGGGGATAATGGGTAAAGATGGGGTAATGGGGGGATAATGGGTAAAGATGGGGTAATGGGGGAGGATAATGGGTAAAGATGGGGTAATGGGGGAGGATAATGGGTAAAGATGGGGTAATGGGGGAGGATAATGGGTAAAGATGGGGTAATGGGGGGATAATGGGTAAATATGGGGTAATGGGGGGATAATGGGTAAAGATGGGGTAATGGGGGGGATAATGGGTAAAGATGGGGTAATGGGGGGATAATGGGTAAAGATGGGGTAATGGGGGGATAATGGGTAAAGATGGGGTAATGGGGGGGATAATGGGTAAAGATGGGGTAATGGGGGGATAATGGGTAAAGATGGGGTAATGGGGGGATAATGGGTAAAGATCGGTATACACCTCTCAGTGTATGTACACCGAGATGGGGGCGGGAGGGTATGGTATGGGGGGCGGGGGGTTGAGGTTCGTTCAAGGGGGGGAGGTATTCTAAAATGAATTAGGGTTGAGTTTTCTCAAAGAAAACAGAGAGTTAACATAAATAGTCAAGTTACACCAAGATATTTCAAACACATATTATGCAGCATATACAAAAAGACACACAAGTAAATATGTTCATATAAGGATTCTAATCTCTAATCTCAAAATCTCTAATCTCAAAAAAGTAATACACTAGAAAACCTCTCAACATGGGCATAAGAATGGCAGATGCAGTTCTGCAGATTAAACAGTGATTAGTAATTACAATTAGTAAGAATTTAAAACCCAAAGGTTGAACCATTTAAAACGAAATTCCTTCCCACCGTCCCATCCCAAATCCTTATTCCGACCCCTTCCCAGTGTTATATAGTCGTAATGGCTTGGTGCTTTCTACTGATTATTATCTTACCATGAGTGTAAATCGTTTATAAATGTAAACAAGAACGGTCGGAGGAGAGAGCCTTGAGGCACTCCACTTACAACAGTGTCCAACTCTGTCTTAATCCCACATATACCAACTCTGTTTCCTATGAGGTGACCATGACCTTATCCCACTAATGATAGCAACCTTATATCATGTGTATCCACCACGTTTCGGTCCGTCTTGGACCATTCTCAAGTCCACTTGAGAATGGTCCAGGACGGACCGAAACGTCGTCGTCCCTTCACCTTCTAGTGTGTGGTCTGGTCAACATACTTCAGCCACGTTATTGTGACTCCTCGCCTGCATGTGTCTCCACTTCCAGTCAGTGTAGCGTGAGACACAGTATCAAAAGCTTTGTTAAAGTCACTGTTCACTGTGCCACAATACTTGCCACTATCAATGGTCTGAGATAACCTCGACCACTTGCCACTATCAATGGTCTGAGATAACCTCGACCACTTGCCACTATCAATGGTCTGAGATAACCTCGACCACTTGCCACTATCAATGGTCTGAGATAACCTCGACCACTTGCCACTATCAATGGTCTGAGATAACCTCGACCACTTGCCACTATCAATGGTCTGAGATAACCTCGACCACTTGCCACTATCAATGGTCTGAGATAACCTCGACCAGAATGAAAGCAAATTTATCAAACATTGGGAGGTACTTCTTGGAAAGACTTGGTTGCTTATTCATCAATCCATCTTATGTATAATGTATACAAATGCCTTTTTTAATTACTGATTACAATAATTTTCTGGCAAGAGACGTTACGTTAATTGGCCGATAGTTGAGTGCAAGCGAACTCACTCCTTATCTAACTATCGCCACCATATTAACAACTTTCACAACTACTTTGCTTGATCCTAATGATCATTTCTAAACATGAAAGTCAAGATGTTCACTAAGTTACTCCTCACATTCTTCCAGGACCCTAAGAAAGACTAAGGCAAGTCTGGGAGACCTGTTGGCCATTAGTGACTCTGTTTAATCACTTCCCCCCTAGTTAACCACTGAACTAGTTAAGCTGTTAATTACGTCAATAGCTCAGTCTTCTCCTTAATCACTGTTTCATATAACTAGACTTTTTACGTCTGACTTAATATATCTGTTTCATAGTTTTTAATGTAGTTACTTTGGATTATTTTTAACATTTCTAACTAGTTTAACAAGTTGTTTAAATTTGACTTCTCACATTCTTATTTTTTTCGAACACTGGTTGTATTTTGTCCTGTTCTTCGGTCCTATTGTATTCCAGCTGTAGTCGTTGTTGGGACCAATTGTTGTATTGATCGTTCCTGGTGTGTTGCCTCTTGATGTATTGTGTTGGTGAGGTGACTGCTGGCAGTGTTGGTGAGGTCACTGGTGGGGCAGTGTTGGTGAGGTGACTGGTGGGGCAGTGTTGGTGAGGTGACTGGTGGGGCAGTGTTGGTGAGGTGACTGGTGGGGCAGTGTTGGTGAGGTGACTGGTGGGGCAGTGTTGGTGAGGTCACTGGTGGCAGTGTTGGTGAGGTCACTGGTGGGGCAGTGTTGGTGAGGTCACTGGTGGGGCAGTGTTGGTGAGGTCACTGCTGGGGCAGTGTTGGTGAGGTCACTGGTGGGGCAGTGTTGGTGAGGTCACTGGTGGGGCAGTGTTGGTGAGGTCACTGGTGGGGCAGTGTTGGTGAGGTCACTGGTGGGGCAGTGTTGGTGAGGTCACTGGTGGGGCAGTGTTGGTGAGGTCACTGGTGGGGCAGTGTTGGTGAGGTCACTGGTGGGGCAGTGTTGGTGAGGTCACTGGTGGGGCAGTGTTGGTGAGGTCACTGGTGGGGCAGTGTTGGTGAGGTCACTGGTGGGGCAGTGTTGGTGAGGTCACTGGTGGGGCAGTGTTGGTGAGGTCACTGGTGGGGCAGTGTTGGTGAGGTCACTGGTGGGGCAGTGTTGGTGAGGTCACTGGTGGGGCAGTGTTGGTGAGGTCACTGGTGGGGCAGTGTTGGTGAGGTCACTGGTGGGGCAGTGTTGGTGAGGTCACTGGTGGGGCAGTGTTGGTGAGGTCACTGGTGGGGCAGTGTTGGTGAGGTCACTGGTGGGGCAGTGTTGGTGAGGTCACTGGTGGGGCAGTGTTGGTGAGGTCACTGGTGGGGCAGTGTTGGTGAGGTCACTGGTGGGGCAGTGTTGGTGAGGTCACTGGTGGGGCAGTGTTGGTGAGGTCACTGGTGGGGCAGTGTTGGTGAGGTCACTGGTGGGGCAGTGTTGGTGAGGTCACTGCTGGGGCAGTGTTGGTGAGGTCACTGGTGGGGCAGTGTTGGTGAGGTCACTGGTGGGGCAGTGTTGGTGAGGTCACTGGTGGGGCAGTGTTGGTGAGGTCACTGGTGGGGCAGTGTTGGTGAGGTCACTGGTGGGGCAGTGTTGGTGAGGTCACTGGTGGGGCAGTGTTGGTGAGGTCACTGGTGGGGCAGTGTTGGTGAGGTCACTGGTGGGGCAGTGTTGGTGAGGTCACTGGTGGGGCAGTGTTGGTGAGGTCACTGGTGGGGCAGTGTTGGTGAGGTCACTGGTGGGGCAGTGTTGGTGAGGTCACTGGTGGGGCAGTGTTGGTGAGGTCACTGGTGGGGCAGTGTTGGTGAGGTCACTGGTGGGGCAGTGTTGGTGAGGTCACTGGTGGGGCAGTGTTGGTGAGGTCACTGCTGGGGCAGTGTTGGTGAGGTCACTGGTGGGGCAGTGTTGGTGAGGTCACTGGTGGGGCAGTGTTGGTGAGGTCACTGGTGGGGCAGTGTTGGTGAGGTCACTGGTGGGGCAGTGTTGGTGAGGTCACTGGTGGGGCAGTGTTGGTGAGGTCACTGGTGGGGCAGTGTTGGTGAGGTCACTGGTGGGGCAGTGTTGGTGAGGTCACTGGTGGGGCAGTGTTGGTGAGGTCACTGGTGGGGCAGTGTTGGTGAGGTCACTGGTGGGGCAGTGTTGGTGAGGTCACTGGTGGGGCAGTGTTGGTGAGGTCACTGGTGGGGCAGTGTTGGTGAGGTCACTGGTGGGGCAGTGTTGGTGAGGTCACTGGTGGGGCAGTGTTGGTGAGGTCACTGCTGGGGCAGTGTTGGTGAGGTCACTGGTGGGGCAGTGTTGGTGAGGTCACTGCTGGGGCAGTGTTGGTGAGGTCACTGCTGGGGCAGTGTTGGTGAGGTCACTGCTGGGGCAGTGTTGGTGAGGTCACTGCTGGGGCAGTGTTGGTGAGGTCACTGCTGGGGCAGTTGGTGAGGTCACTGCTGGGGCAGTGTTGGTGAGGTCACTGCTGGGGCAGTGTTGGTGAGGTCACTGCTGGGGCAGTGTTGGTGAGGTCACTGCTGGGGCAGTGTTGGTGAGGTCACTGCTGGGGCAGTGTTGGTGAGGTCACTGAGTGTTGGTGAGGTCACTGCTGGGGCAGTGTTGGTGAGGTCACTGCTGGGGCAGTGTTGGTGAGGTCACTGCTGGGGCAGTGTTGGTGAGGTCACTGGTGGGGCAGTGTTGGTGAGGTCACTGCTGGGGCAGTGTTGGTGAGGTCACTGGGGCAGTGGGGAGGTCAGTGTTGGTGAGGTCACTGGTGGGGCAGTGTTGGTGAGGTCACTGTGGGGCAGTGTGGTGAGGTCACTGCTGGGGCAGTGGGGCAGTGTTGGTGAGGTCACTGGTGGCAGTGTTGGTGAGGTCACTGGTGGCAGTGTTGGTGAGGTCACTGGTGGCAGTGTTGGTGAGATCACTGGTGGGGCAGTGTTGGTGAGGTCACTGTTGGCAGTGTTGGTGAGGTCACTGTTGGGGGTGTTGGTGAGGTCACTGTTAGCAGGGTTGCAGTGATTCTCCCTCGCCCTCACCCTCTCCGAGATTATCCTATTAATGTATTCTCACGAAGCTGTATTGATGAAGCTGTATTTATGAAGTTATATTGATGAAGCTGTATTGATGAAGCTGTATTGGTGAAGCTGTATTGATGAAGCTGTATTGATGAAGCTGTATTGATGAAGCTGTATTGATGAAGCTGTATTGGTGAAGCTGTATTGATGAAGCTGGTTTGATGAAGCTGTATTTAAGGAGCTGTATTGATGAAGCTGTATGTATCTGAGGAGGCCTCTGGGCTTCTCACATTATCTCCTGCTTCTCTTCCTCCGTCATCAATCCTCTTCTCCTTCCTTTGTTACCTGTTATTAATCTTTCTTATTCCTCTGACTCACTGTACACAACGTTCTATCCTGAGTCTATTGTTGCTGGATAGATGGGTGGATAGATCGCAGTTGTATCTGACGTCTGTTTACTGTAGCACTCTGCCTCTAATCCTTACAATCAGGGGGGCAACAGGATACAAAATTAGAGCAATTATGACAGAGCATTAGAACACAGTGATAGAGCAACTGTGAATTACAGAGCAGGTACAGAAATAGAGCAATTGTGATAGAGCTGTTTTCAGTATTAACTCGACTGCAAGGGTACAGAGCCTCTTTTAGCATGGTGAAAGCAGAGAGGAGAGCTAGAGTAGCTGTCGAAGCTAAGGTTCACAGTAAGAGATCATTGCATCTTGCAGTATAGCAACATTGTCTTCTAATCTCAAGACACATATGTCACGGTCTGTTCATATCTCTCTCTCTCAGCCCTCCTTGTATTGCTAAATTAACGTTATCAACACTACTAATAACTGAGACAAAGCACCCCGCGTTAGCCACTCATTTGCTCCATCTAGAAGCAGATTCTTATTTGGTTCCTTATTTAGCTGCTCCCTGAGTCACTGATGACAGCAGTGATGGCTATTGACGTTAGCAGCGATGGCCAATAATGGTAACATTGATGAGCATTGATGGCAGGAACGATAGGTTCGAAGTCCTGAGGTTCCGGGTTCGATCCCCGGTGGAGGCGGAAACAAATGGGCACAGTTTCTTTCACCCATATGATGTTGACCTAGTAGTAAATAGGTACCTGGGAGTTAGTCAGCTGCTACGGGCTGCTTCCTGGAGGTGTTTAACAAAAAGGAGGCCTGGTCGAGGACCGGGCCGCGGGGACGCTAAGTCCCGAAATCATCTCAAGATAACGTCTCAAGGATCGTCTCAAAGCTCTCCAAATGTACTCACTAGAAAGGAGACGAGAGAGATACCAAATAATATACACCTGGAAAATACTGGAGGGACAGGTCCCAAATCTACACAGTAAAATAACAACATACTGAGGGACAGGTCCCAAATCTACACAGTAAAATAACAACATACTGGAGTGAATGATATGGAAAAAATGTAGAATAGAACCAGTGAAGAGCAGAGGTGCCATAGGCACAATCAGAGAACACTGTATAAACATCAGAGGTCCAGTGAAGAGCAGAGGTGCCATAGGCACAATCAGAGAACACTGTATAAACATCAGAGGTCCGCGGTTGTTCAACGTCCTCATAGCGAGCATAAGAAATATTGCCGGAACAACCGTGGACATCTTCAAGAGGAAACTAGTCTAGAAAAATTTAGCTATTTGCTCAGACATATTTGTTAAATTATCTTATGGCTACTATTTTGAGGAAATTTTTAAAATGACCAAAAATCTGAAAAGGAATAGAATTTCCAGCAGGCTTAGTATGAATGGAAGAGCCGTGATCCTGGTGGTGGTTCGAGGGTGAAAGAGTCACCACACCTATTGATCCCTCCCCCTTGATATTAAGGGGTTGTTCATCACCCCTTAGCTTTATTCCCCCCTTTTCTCCAACCTTCCCCCTTTTATCCGTCCCTTCCCCCTTCCCACAAGCGGATCGAGCACGAAAGGGCCCCAAATATCTACAATTTATGTTGGAAAAATGGTTGTGTGGGGGTCATGACCTATGTCTTATGTGTGGGGGGGGGGAGGGGGGTGTTTGTCTCTGTGTGGTCCTTTGTGAGGGGGGGGAGAGGGGGTGCTCTCTCTCTCTCTCTCTCTCTCTCTCTCTCTCTCTCTCTCTCTCTCTCTCTCTCTCTCTCTCTCTCTCTCTCTCTCTCTCTCTCTCTCTCTCTCTCTCTCTCTCTCTCTCCATGTCTTATTAATTTCCCTTTCTTTGTTTACACTTTAAAATCCAATTTATTAACTATTTTAATATTCTTTAATTCGCTTCCTGGCAGCCAGTGGTGGCAGCCAGTGGTGGCAGCCAGAGGTACCAGCCAGAGGTACCAGCCAGAGGTGGCAGCCAGTGGTGGCAGCCAGTGGTGGCAGCCAGAGGTACCAGCCAGAGGTACCAGCCAGTGGTGGCAGCCAGAGGTACCAGCCAGAGGTGGCAGCCAGTGGTGGCAGCCAGAGGTACCAGCCAGAGGTACCAGCCAGTGGTGGCAGCCAGAGGTACCAGCCAGAGGTACCAGCCAGTGGTGGCAGCCAGAGGTACCAGCCAGTGGTGGCAGCCAGAGGTACCAGCCAGAGGTACCAGCCAGTGGTGGCAGCCAGAGGTACCAGCCAGTGGTGGCAGCCAGTGGTGTAGGTGGGTCACTGAGAACAGAGAGAGAACCTACTGTCTGTCTCTCTCCAGTTTCTCTAGACCTGAGCCTAAGCTTGTCCAAAGACCTAACAATTGTCTGAGTACCCATCAAACACCTGTCATTAACTACCCCCCTCCCCCCCCCTTGCCCCACTCATTAACCAACAATTATACAATCAGAGTGACAATTATACAATCAGATAAACAATTATTGCTGTTGCTTCTCTTCCTGTTGACCAATCAGAGTATCGGTAATTAAAGGAAGGAGATTGTGTGTTGGGGCATGAGGCTTGCCCCCTGCCCCTCCCCTCGCTCACAATCACGCATGCCCATCAGGTAATACCCAGGTACAGCCCTCAATAAGCAGGCACTTGAAAACAAACATTGAATTAGCGTAGGTAAGGGAAGTGATCTGACCAGTCAGATAAGGCCAGTAAGCATCTGTCTGCTTCCTTACCTACCTGCCTGCCTGGCTGATTGGTCACTTACCTGCCTGGCTGCCTGGCTGATTGGTCACTTACCTACCTGCCTGGCTGCCTGGCTGATTGGTCACTTACCTGCCTGCCTGGCTGATTGGTCACTTACCTGCCTGGCTGCCTGGCTGATTGGTCACTTATCTGCCTGGCTGCCTGGCTGATTGGTCACTTACCTGCCTGGCTGCCTGGCTGATTGGTCACTTACCTGCCTGCCTGGCTGATTGGTCACTTACCTGCCTGGCTGCCTGGCTGATTGGTCACTTATCTGCCTGGCTGATTGGTCACTTACCTGCCTGGCTGCCTGGCTGATTGGTCACTTACCTGCCTGCCTGGCTGATTGGTCACTTACCTGCCTGGCTGCCTGGCTGATTGGTCACTTATCTGCCTGGCTGCCTGGCTGATTGGTCACTTACCTGCCTGGCTGCCTGGCTGATTGGTCACTTACCTGCCTGCCTGGCTGATTGGTCACTTACCTGCCTGGCTGCCTGGCTGCCTGGCTGATTGGTCACTTACCTGCCTGGCTGCCTGGCTGATTGGTCACTTATCTGCCTGGCTGCCTGGCTGATTGGTCACTTACCTGCCTGGCTGCCTGGCTGATTGGTCACTTACCTGCCTGCCTGGCTTATTGGTCACTTACCTGCCTGGCTGTCTGATTGGTCACTTACCTGCCTGCCTGGCTGGCTGAGTGGTCACTTACCTGCCTGCCTGCCTGATTGGTCACTTACCTGCCTGGCTGGCTGATTGGTCACTTACCTGCCTACTTGCCCGCCCTGTCAACTTGCCTACCTGTCTGCCACTGACCTGTCAACCTGCTCAAGCGTTCGTAATTCGTGAATAGGATCCCGAAATTGCCAACAGACAGAGAGTGACAGGATTCGAACCTGTCCCTCTGGGGACTCCCAGGGTTCGAATCCTTACCACGGCTCCCACTGATCATTGATACATCACGTTAATTGGATTTTTCTTGATTGATAGCGGAAGCGGTTGGGGGAAGACCCTCCTAGAGCCTCAGGAATCCTCGTGGATTCAGTAGATTCCCAGGTTGCAATTCTTTTGACCATGTCGTAGCCTATATATATATAATTTATAATTTATATATATAATTTAAAATGCAGCACCTGTAGACCGTCGACTCTAAGAGGCGTTCACGTAACGTCGACTTTATGGGAATCTCACAAAAAAATGGAGAATCTTTAATCAGCCTCTTGTCAGATATTTTAATTTTTCAAGAACATTAAGGAGAGTTTCAGAACTTTTATCCACATATAATAATCTTTGTCTGTTCTAAACCTCAGTAAATCAATCTTGCACATTTATAAATTAGTGCTGAAAACTATATTTACGTTGAAAAGAAACAAAAAAATTGAAAGATAATTATTGGCCGGCGCCCGTCGGATCCAGACGGATTAAGGCGACTAGACGAACGTAAACAAACAGACTTTTCCCCGACCGTCAGAGATCAGTTTAGTTTACCGTCACTTCAGCGTAAACTATGATACATAAACTGGTTGGGATACCACCCGGGAATGCATAATATCACCAGGAAATCACTGAACCGATTTGAGGTTTAAACGAGCGTTATAAAGTGCGAGTTTTATCAAGGCGAGTGGAAGGAGGAATGGCTGGCTCCTAATCTTCTGGGTAATTCGTAATTATAGGTCCCGGACAGGCGCGCGCGCACACACACACACACACACACACACACACACACACACACACACACACACACACACACACGCGCACACGCTGTTCGGGTCCTTGCCTGCCTCCCGCAAGGCGGCGCTGGCCTCCCCTCTCTACAGGTCTGAAGATTTTGTCTTTAAACAAACAAATAAATACTGAAATAAACAGATTAAAGGATGTAAATATATTCACAATCTCTCTCTCTCTCACTCACACACGCACACGCACATACACACGCACACGCACATACACACGCACACGCACATACACACGCACACGCACATACACACGCACACGCACATACACACGCACACGCACATACACATACACTCAAGAAATTTTACCAATCTAATGCTTGGATACCTTGCTCTTACCCTGATCTACCGTAGATGAGACGCCCTTATCATAATCTACCGTAGATGAGACGCCCTTATCGTAATCTACCGTAGATGAGACGCCCTTATCATAATCTACCGTAGATGAGACGCCCTTATAATCTACCGTAGATGAGACGCCCTTATCATAATCTACCGTTGATGAGACACCCTTATCATAATCTACGGTAGATCTAGGGATCCTTATCATAATCTACCGTAGATGAGACGCCCTTTTCAGAATCTACCGTAGATGAGACGCCCTTATCGTAATCTACCGTAGATCCAGGGACCCTTATCATAATCTACCGTAGATGAGGGACCCTTATCATCATCTACGGTAGATGAGGGACCCCCGGGTCAGAGAGGGACGTGTTATCAACCAGTCAAGACAGACCAACACAGCCTGGTAACTCCTAATCACCAATTCGTTCTTCATCGCGGTGGAAAAAAAGGCTAAAATGTGGTTAAGACAATGACACAACTGAAGCTTGAGACCACAGGTGTGTGATTGTAGATGTGGCCTTTGTGGGTCAGGTGTGTAATTGTAGGTGTGGCCTTTGTTATCCAGGTGTGTCATTGTAAATGTGGCCTCTGTTGACCAGGTGTGGAACTGTAAATGCGGATACTGTTAACCAGATGTGTAATTGTAAATGTGGACTGTTGTCCAGGTGTGCAATTGTAAATGTGGATTCTGTTGTCCAGGTGTGCAATTGTAAATGTGGATTCTGTTGTCCAGGTGTGCAATTGTAAATGTGGATTCTGTTGTCCAGGTGTGCAATTGTAAATGTGGATTCTGTTGTCCAGGTGTGCAATTGTAAATGTGGATTGTTGTCCAGGTGTGCAATTGTAAATGTGGATTCTGTTGTCCAGGTGTGCAATTGTAAATGTGGATTGTTGTCCAGGTGTATAACTGTAAATGTGGACTCTGTTGTAAGGGGAAGAAAACAGCTTATTTCACTATCTAATTCATTGCATCTGTTAACTGAACAAGTGAACAAAATATAAATGAAAATCATCTGTTAAATGAACAAAATTTGACATTGAAAAAGTTCTTTCTAACGTCTCTGTGGCTCATGTGGGTACTCAGTCTCCACCTGTGTCCCCTTGTTCGTGTCCCACCCGTGCTGAAGAGTTTGTCTTTGTCCACCCTGTCAATTCCCCTGAGAATTTTGTAGGTGGTTATCATGTCTCCCCTTACTCTTCTGTTTTCCAGGGACGTGAGGTTCAGCTCCTTTAGCCTTTCCTCGTAGCTCAATCCTCTCAGTTCCGGGACCAGTCTGGTGGCATACCGCTGGATCTTCTCTAACTTTGTCTTGTGTTTAACTAGGTATGGACTCCAGGCTGGAGCTGCATACTCCAGGATTGGTCTGTGTGGCCGTTCTCTGTGTGTGGCCGTTCTCTCTGTGTGGCCGTTCTCTGTGTGGCCGTTCTCTGTGTGGCCGTTCTCTCTGTGTGGCCGTTCTCTGTGTGGCCGTTCTCTCTGTGTGGCCGTTCTCTGTGTGGCCGTTCTCTGTGTGGCCGTTCTCTGTGTGGCCGTTCTCTGTGTGGCCGTTCTCTGTGTGGCCGTTCTCTGTGTGGCCGTTCTCTGTGTGGCCGTTCTCTGTGTGGCTGTTCTCTGTGTGGCTGTTCTCTGTGTGGCCGTTCTCTGTGTGGCCGTTCTCTGTGTGGCCGTTCTCTGTGTGGCCGTTCTCTGTGTGGCCGTTCTCTGTGGCTGTTCTCTGTGTGGCTGTTCTCTGTGTGGCCGTTCTCTGTGTGGCCGTTCTCTGTGGCTGTTCTCTGTGTGGCTGTTCTCTGTGTGGCCGTTCTCTGTGTGGCCGTTCTCTGTGTGGCCGTTCTCTGTGTGGCCGTTCTCTGTGTGGCCGTTCTCTGTGTGGCCGTTCAATATTGTGCTTTCAACAATATATTAATCATTCCTAATTTTTTGTTCGTTGTGTATGAAACGTTCATATTCTCGGTGTTCTTGTTCTGTGTTCTTGTTCTGTGTTCTTGTTCTGTGTTCTTGTTCTGTGTTCTTGTTCTGTGTTCTTGTGTTCTTGTTCAGTGTTCTTGTTCAGTGTTCTTATTCTGTGTTCTTGTTCTGTGTTCTTGTTCTGTGTTCTTGTTCTGTGTTCTTGTGTTCTTGTTCAGTGTTCTTGTTCAGTGTTCTTGTTCTGTGTTCTTGTTCAGTGTTCTTATTCTGTGTTCTTGTTCTGTGTTCTTATTCTGTGTTCGTGTTCTTGTTCAGTGTTCTTGTTCTGTGTTCTTGTTCTGTGTTCTTGTTCTGTGTTCTTGTTCTGTGTTCTTGTTCTGTGTTCTTGTGTTCTTGTTCTGTGTTCTTGTTCAGTGTTCTTGTTCTGTGTTCTTGTGTTCTTGTTCAGTGTTCTTGTTCAGTGTTCTTATTCTGTGTTCTTGTTCTGTGTTCTTGTTCTGTGTTCTTGTTCAGTGTTCTTGTTCAGTGTTCTTGTTCAGTGTTCTTGTTCAGTGTTCTTGTTCAGTGTTCTTGTTCAGTGTTCTTGTTCAGTGTTCTTGTTCAGTGTTCTTGTTCAGTGTTCTTGTTCAGTGTTCTTGTTCAGTGTTCTTGTGTTCTTGTTCTGTGTTCTTGTGTTCTTGTTCTGTGTTCTTGTTCAGTGTTCTTGTTCTGTGTTCTTGTTCTGTGTTCTTGTGTTCTTGTTCAGTGTTCTTGTTCAGTGTTCTTGTTCTGTGTTCTTGTTCTGTGTTCTTGTGTTCTTGTTCAGTGTTCTTGTTCAGTGTTCTTGTTCTGTGTTCTTGTTCTGTGTTCTTGTTCTGTGTTCTTGTGTTCTTGTTCAGTGTTCTTGTTCAGTGTTCTTGTTCTGTGTTCTTGTTCTGTGTTCTTGTTCTGTGTTCTTGTTCTGTGTTCTTGTTCTGTGTTCTTGTTCTGTGTTCTTGTTCTGTGTTCTTGTGTTCTTGTTCTGTGTTCTTGTTCTGTGTTCTTGTTCTGTGTTCTTGTTCTGTGTTCTTGTGTTCTTGTTCAGTGTTCTTGTTCAGTGTTCTTGTTCAGTGTTCTTGTTCAGTGTTCTGTGTTCTTGTTCTGTGTTCTTGTTCTGTGTTCTTGTTGTGTTCGTGTTCTGTATTCTTGTGTTCTTGTTCTGTGTTCTTGTGTTCTTGTTCTGTGTTCTTGTTCAGTGTTCTTGTTCAGTGTTCTTGTTCAGTGTTCTTGTTCAGTGTTCTTGTTCTGTGTTCTTGTTCTGTGTTCTTGTTCTGTGTTCTTGTGTTCTTGTTCTGTGTTCTTGTGTTCTTGTTCTGTGTTCTTGTTCAGTGTTCTTGTTCAGTGTTCTTGTTCAGTGTTCTGTGTTCTTGTTCTGTGTTCTTGTTCTGTGTTCTTGTTGTGTTCGTGTTCTGTGTTCTTGTTCTTTGTTCTTGTTCTGTGTTCTTGTTCTGTGTTCTTGTTCAGTGTTCTGTGTTCTTGTTCTGTGTTCTTGTTCAGTGTTCTGTGTTCTTGTTCTGTGTTCTTGTTCAGTGTTCTGTGTTCTTGTTCTGTGTTCTTGTTCAGTGTTCTGTGTTCTTGTTCTGTGTTCTTGTTCTTGTTCTGTGTTCTTGTTCTGTGTTCATGTTCTTGTTCAGTGTTCTTGTTCAGTGTTCTTGTTCTGTGTTCTTGTTCTGTGTTCTTGTTCAGTGTTCATGTTCTTGTTCTGTGTTCATGTTCTTGTTCAGTGTTCTTGTTCTGTGTTCTTGTTCTGTGTTCATGTTCTTGTTCTGTGTTCTTGTTCTGTGTTCATGTTC
This sequence comes from Procambarus clarkii, assembly GCF_020424385.1. Taxonomy (NCBI): domain Eukaryota; kingdom Metazoa; phylum Arthropoda; class Malacostraca; order Decapoda; family Cambaridae; genus Procambarus; species Procambarus clarkii. Next base: position 68,849 of record NW_025554962.1, on the reverse strand, counting down.
TTGTTCAGTGTTCTTGTTCTGTGTTCTTGTTCTGTGTTCTTGTTGTGTTCTGTGTTCTGTGTTCATGTTCTGTGTTCTGTGTTCAGTGTTCATGTTCTGTGTTCTGTGTTCAGTGTTCTTGTTCTGTGTTCTTGTTCTGTGTTCTTGTTCTGTGTTCATGTTCTTGTTCAGTGTTCTTGTTCTGTGTTCTTGTTCTGTGTTCTTGTTGTGTTCTGTGTTCTGTGTTCATGTTCTGTGTTCTGTGTTCATGTTCTGTGTTTTGTGTTCTGTGTTCTTGTTCTGTGTTCTTGTTCTGTGTTCTTGTTCAGTGTTCTTGTTCGTGTTCTGTGTTCATGTTCTGTGTTCATGTTCAGTGTTCTTGTTCTGTGTTCTTGTTCTGTGTTCTTGTTCTGTGTTCTTGTTCTGTGTTCATGTTCAGTGTTCTTGTTCTGTGTTCTTGTTCTGTGTTCTTGTTGTTCTGTGTTCGTGTTCTGTGTTCATGTTCTGTGTTCTTGTTCTGTGTTCATGTTCTTTGTTCTTGTTCTGTGTTCTTGTTCTGTGTCCTTGTTCTGTGTTCTGTGTTCATGTTCTGTGTTCTTGTTCTGTGTTCTTGTTCTGTGTTCATGTTCTGTGTTCATGTTCTGTGTTCATGTTCTGTGTTGATGTTCTGCGTTCTTGTTCTTGTTCTGTGTTCTTGTTCTGTGTTCATGTTCTGTGTACTTGTTCTGTGTTCTTGTTCTTGTTCTGTGTTCTTGTTCTTGTTCTGTGTTCATGTTCTGTGTTCTTGTTCTGTGTTCATGTTCTGTGTTCTGTGTTCTTGTTCAGTGTTCTTGTTCTGTGTTCTTGTTCTTGTTCTGTGTTCTTGTTCTGTGTTCTTGTTCTGTGTTCTTGTTCTGTGTTTTTGTTCTGTGTTCTTGTTCTGTGTTCTTGTTCTGTGTTCTTGTTCTGTGTTCTTGTTCTTGTTCTGTGTTTTTGTTCTTGCTCTGTGTTCTTGTTCTGTGTTCTTGTTCTTGTTCTTGTTCTATGTTCTTGTTCTGTGTTCTTGTTCTTGTTCTGTGTTCTTGTTCTGTGTTCTTGTTGTGTGTTCTTGTTGTGTCTGCATGTGTTTATAATTTATTTATTTTTCATGGTGTATTATATATATTTTTGGGGAACAAGGTGTCATATATAAGGAAATGCAAGAGAGAGAGAGAGAGAGAGCGGATCTGACACCTCCACTTAGACAGACAGACAGAGACAGACAATTACAGTGACTGAGAGACAGAGAGACAGAGAGAGAGAGAGACAGAGAGACAGAGAGAGAGAGAGAGCGGATCTGATACCTCCACTTAGACAGACAGACAGAGACAGACAATTACAGTGACTGAGAGACAGACAGAGAGAGAAGAGCGCCATCTGACAGACAAAGTAGGCATAAAGATCCATTTGCTGCGGTGTTTGTGGAGGATGAGGAGTGGGCGTCACACAGTTCCCAGACTTCAATGCTTATTTTGGTTACACTTCGATGATTTGAGGCAATATTGGCTTATGTTTTGGGCGTGTGGCTGCGTGGTTTTTCCTCTCTTTTGTTTTGAATTTTGAAGAAGTGTTTGCGATGTCCCTTTTCTTTGGGGTCCTCCTTCAAGAGCTCCTCCTAAATGTATGTTTACATGTCCCGACACTGTTCCCCAGACTTCGACGCTAATTCTCGACACACTTCACTGATCCCGGGTAATATGAACGAGGTTTTCTCATATTTCTTCGTTTCTAAGAGTCTCCACAAGCTTGAATAAATATATCTTATGTATTTTGACTCTTAAGAGCGTTTTCTGAATGTTAGTTCTGAAGTTTGAGTAATGTTTTTGCTTTTTATATTCCAATTGTTTAATTCAGCGAAATTCCGTATATTAACTTTTTGTTCGGAATGTTTTCCAATAAACTGATATTGTATTAATTTTTGTCCTTGTTGTTTTTGTTCCTTAAACACCATTAATAATACTAACACATAAGAACATAAGAATGAAATCAACTTCAGAAGTCCTAGCGATTGGTCCATACGAGGCAGCTCCTATTGGTCCATACGAGGCAGCTGCTATTGGTCCATACGAGGCAGCTGCTATTGGTCCATACGAGGCAGCTCCTATTGGCCCATACGAGGCAGCTGCTATTGGTCCATACGAGGCAGCTGCTATTGGTCCATACGAGGCAGCTCCTATTGGTCCATACGAGGCCGCTCCTATTGGTCCATACGAGGCAGCTTCTATTGGTCCATACGAGGCAGCTCCTATTGGTCCATACGAGGCAGCTCCTATTGGTCCATACGAGGCAGCTGCTATTGGTCCATACGAGGCAGCTCCTATTGGTCCATACGAGGCAGCTGCTATTGGTCCATACGAGGCAGCTGCTATTGGTCCATACGAGGCCGCTCCTATTGGTCCATACGAGGCAGCTTCTATTGGTCCATACGAGGCAGCTCCTATTGGTCCATACGAGGCAGCTCCTATTGGTCCATACGAGGCAGCTCCTATTGGTCCATACGAGGCAGCTCCTATTGGTCCATACGAGGCAGCTCCTATTGGTCCATACGAGGCAGCTCCTATTGGTCCATACTAGGCAGCTCCTATTGGTCCATACTAGGCAGCTCCTATTGGTCCATACGAGGCAGCTCCTGTTGGTCCATACGAGGCAGCTCCTATTGGTCCATACGGGGCAGCTCCTATTGGTCCATACGAGGCAGCTACAATTGGTCCATACCAGGCAGCTGCTATTGGTCCATACCAGGCAGCTCCTATTGGTCCATACGAGGCAGCTGCTATTGGTCCATACGAGGCAGCTGCTATTGGTCCATACGAGGCAGCTGCTATATTTATATCCACCAAACTCACTCTCACGCGTGTATAACCTACGCTTGAAACACTCCAACATTCACACAATATTACATTAACCGTTACCTAAGTAACATTAATAATTAATAAATATAATAATTGTCCATTAATAACGAGATTAATAATAATAATTAGGAACATATGAAAATAATTTTTTAAATAATAATATTGCAAATTGCAAATATATTTTTCAATTTATATGCATAAAAAAATGAGTAAAATGACTCAAATTGGACCAACAGTTGTCTATCTCACAGGGACCAATCTACTGCTGGGTGAACAGAGCCATGAGGTGTAAGAGGACGTGCTCAAATTATTTTGTCCTCCTGCGGGATTCAAACCCGGGACCATACGGTTGTGACCAGACTGAGTTGTTCACTCTCCACCTAGGAGACAGCTGGCCACCTAGGAGACAGCTGTCCACCTAGGAGACAGCTGGCCACCTAGGAGACAGCTGTCCACCTAGGAGACAGCTGGCCACCTAGGAGACAGCTGTCCACCTAGGAGACAGCTGTCCACCTAGGAGACAGCTGGCCACCTAGGAGACAGCTGGCCACCTAGGAGACAGCTGGCCACCTAGGAGACAGCTGGCCACCTAGGAGACAGCTGGCCACCTAGGAGATAGCTGGCCACCTAGGAGACAGCTGGCCACCTAGGAGACAGCTGGCCACCTAGGAGACAGCTGGCCACCTAGGAGACAGCTGGCCACCTAGGAGACAGCTGGCCACCTAGGAGACAGCTGGCCACCTAGGAGACAGCTGGCCACCTAGGAGACAGCTGTCCACCTAGGAGACAGCTGGCCACCTAGGAGACAGCTGGCCACCTAGGAGACAGCTGGCCACCTAGGAGACAGCTGGCCACCTAGGAGACAGCTGGCCACCTAGGAGACAGCTGGCCACCTAGGAGACAGCTGGCCACCTAGGAGACAGCTGGCCACCTAGGAGACAGCTGGCCACCTAGGAGACAGCTGGCCACCTAGGAGACAACTGGCCACCTAGGAGACAACTGGCCACCTAGGAGACAGCTGGCCACCTAGGAGACAGCTGGCCACCTAGGAGACAGCTGGCCACCTAGGAGACAGTTGGCCACCAACTGGCCACCTAGGAGACAGCTGGCCACCAACTCTCCACCTAGGAGACAGTTGGCCACCAACTCTCCACCTAGGAGACAGCTGGCCACCTAGGAGACAGCTAAACAATTTCTAAACACCAAACACTGAGAATATCGGATGAACACACACCGATCACACATATTAACTCACACATTCCCCGGGTACATAAAGCCTCGCTAAGTCCCCATAACATGTGTTCTTTGTGGAGGCAAAAACTGAGGCGAAATCATTGAGTGAAAACCAACATTGATTATTCTCTATTTTTTTTCGGTTCATATTTCTCGGACGTTCATTTCCATAAATATTGAAAAGTGTCTCAGAAAATATTGTTCTGGGAGTATTTCGACACCCGTTCGTGTACCGGTTCGGATCCAACGAATGGAAACGGTTAGGATATTTCCGTAAACATGTTTTCTTTTTACATATCAGTGACTAAAGTATTCATCGATGGTTTTTAGGTTCGGAAACCGCTAATTTGTGCACATTACTAATAAAATGAGTTAAATAGTTAATATAAATAAAGAAAACGACGCAGAGACTATACCTACAATTCAAAATATTTTTTTTTACGAATCATATATCTAGATTCTCATTTGAATATTTTTTCCCGCCATTTTTCTACACTCGCATTTGAATAATGGCCGCCACATCGCGCCAGAAAGTTGTCATTAAGTCGCTCCACCCACGATTCTACTCCACCTGCTAATTTTGTCATTTTGTCTCCTCCACTCATTCAATTTTATCCACCCTTTGCTACTCCTATATATGCATTTTATCGTGTCTAAGCTATTGAGTAATAACCAAGACGACTGTGTTTACCGCCTGACTTATGACGGAGTATTGGAACCATCTTGGAAAAATAAAAATCATGTTTTACAGCTAAAATATATTTCCTGTGACACCGATTTTTTGTCTGCGATCTGTTGCATATTTTGCTTCTTTTTTGTGGGTAATTTTTTGTTAGTTTCGCGTTGCTATTCAATAGTTTTGAAAGAGTTTTTAGTTTGTTTATGGTGTCTTAAAATCCGAATGAAAGTTGAATCTGCTCTTAAAAAAGAGGTGGAATGATTTATTGAACATTATCATATTTATGCATCTCTCTCACTCTCCTTTTGGAATCTTTCTTTATGTGCGTGTGTGTGTGTGTGCGTGTGCGTGTGTGTGTGTGTGTGTGTGTGTGTACTCACCTAGTTGTACTCACCTAGTTGTGTTTGCGGGGGTTGAGCTCTGGCTCTTTGGTCCCGCATCTCTCAACTGTCAATCAACAGGTGTACAGGTTCCTGAGCCTATTGGGCTCTATCATATCTACACTTGAAACTGTGTATGGAGTCAGCCTCCACCACATTGCTCCCTAATGCATTCCATTTGTCAACCACTCTGACACTAAAAAAGTTCTTTCTAATATCTCTGTGGCTCATTTAGGCACTCAGTTTCCACCTGTGTCCCCTAGTGCGTGTGCCCCTTGTGTTAAATAACCTGTCTTTATCTACCTTATCGATTCCCTTGAGAATCTTGAATGTAGTGATCATGTCCCCCCTAACTCTTCTGTCTTCCAGCGAAGTGAGGTTTAATTCCCGTTTCTTCTCGTAGCTCATACCTCTCAGCTCGGGTACTAGTCTGGTGGCAAACCTTTGAACCTGTTCCATTTTAGTCTTATGCTTGACTAGATATGGACTCCATGCTGGAGCCGCATACTCCAGGATTGGTCTGACATATGTGGTATATAATGTTCTGAAAGATTCCTTACACAAGTTTCTAAATGCCGTTCTTATTTTAGCCAACCTGGCATATGCCGCTGATGTTATCCTCTTGATATGAGCTTCAGGGGACAGGTCTGGCGTGATATCAACCCCCAGGTCTTTCTCTCTCTCTGATTCTTGAAGTATTTCATCTCCCAAATGATACCTTGTATCTGGTCTCCTGCTCCCTACACCTATCTTCATTACATTACATTTGCTTGGGTTAAACTCTAACAACCATTTGTTCGACCATTCCTGCAGCTTGTCCAGGTCTTCTTGAAACCTCAAGCTGTCCTCCTCTGTCTTAATCCTTCTCATAATTTTGGCGTCGTCAGCAAACATTGAGAGGAATGAGTCTATACCCTCTGGGAGATCATTTACGTATATCAGAAACAGGATAGGTCCAAGTACAGAGCCTTGTGGGACTCCACTGGTGACTTCACGCCAATCTGAGGTCTCACCCCTCACTATAACTCTCTGCTTCCTATTGCTTAGGTACTCCCTTATCCACTGGAGCGTCCTACCAGTTACTCCTGCCTGTTTCTCCAGCTTATGCATCAACCTTTTATGGAGTACTGTGTCAAAGGCTTTCCTACAGTCCAAAAAAATGCAGTCCGCCCACCCTTCTCTTTCTTGCTTAATCTTTCTCACCTGATCGTAGAATTCAATTAAGCCTGTAAGGCAAGATTTACCCTCCCTGAACCCATGTTGATGGGTTGTCACGAAGTCCCTTCTCTCCAGATGTGTTACCAGGTTTATTCTCACGATCTTCTCCATCACCTTGCATGGTATACAAGTTAAGGACACTGGCCTGTAGTTCAGTGCCTTTTCCTGTCACCCTTTTTGTATATTGGGACCACATTCGCCGACTTCCATATTTCTGGTAGGTCTCCCGTCTCTAGTGACCTACTATACACTATGGAGAGTGGCAAGCAAAGTGCCTCTGCACACTCTTTCAGTACCCATGGCGAGATTCCGTCCGGCCCAACATGTGTATGTGTACATGAGTATGTGTACATGAGTATGTGTATGTGTGTCCATCCTGGATCCCAGCCAATTCCTTATATTAATTTGAGTGAATCTTATAGGTCTGTGTGAATATATATATATATATATATTATATATAATATTATATATATATATATATATATATATATATATATATATAGTCTGGGGACCATTCAGGCTTGTTCGCATATATATATATATATATATATATATATATATATATATATATATATATATATATATATATATATATATATATTAAATATGACCGAAAAAGTAAGATTAATAATTCTAACACGAATTTTCTCAATCTTTCGTACATTTCTTTTCACTGTTGGAGGTAAATAAAAAATCAATTCTCCAAAATTCATTTTTATTTCTAGTCTGACGCGACACGAGCGCGTTTCGTAAAACTTATTACATTTTCAAAGACTTTAGTTCACAAATACACAACTGAATAGAACTTACGCATCTCCGATTTTATATCTACATTTGAGTGAGGTGGATGGTGGCATTAACACAAGACAGGTGGGCATTAATAGGGTATTAATTTCATCAATTAATTTTTGTTGATGAAATTAATACCCTATTAATGCCACATCTTGTTCTGTCTTGTGTTAATGCCACATCACCCCTTCCACCTCACTCAAATGTAGATATAAAATCGGAGTTGCGTAAGTTCTATTCAGTTGTGTATTTGTGAACTAAAGTCTTTGAAAATGTAATAAGTTTTACGAAACGCGCTCGTGTCGCGTCAGACTAGAAATAAAAATGAATTTCGGAGAATTGATTTTTGATTTACCTCCAACAGTGAAAAGAAATGTACGAAAGATTGAGAAAATTCGTGTTAGAATTATTAATCTTACTTTTTCGGTCATATTTAATAATATATGTCTACAGGAAAGACTGCTACCAAAATATACTAATATATATATATATATATATATATATATATATATATATATATATATATACACACACACAAGCTGTACCCGGTCATGCGTTGCTGAGCCACAGCAACTTTCTCCCGTCCCCTCGTCCTCCCCACCATTCCCCTCCCCGTCCCCTCGTACGATGCCCCTCGTCCCCCCATATGATCTGATGTTTCCATCACTAAAAAATAAGAACAGTTAAAAAAACGAAATAAAAACAATGAAAACATAAGAAATAAACTATACTCACAAAATGAACGTTATGGTAAAAGAACACAAATCAATGACAACCAACTTTCACATAAAATAATTACATGAAAATGAAAATATATCGAAATCTATGAAAATTCAATTTATCAATGCAATCGGAAACATTAAAAAAGAATCATAACATATTTAGTATAGTGTGTGTTAACCTTACGTGCAACAGATTTCACTTACAAAAAAAAAACTTGTTTTTACCTGTCACAGGTGTGGCACCTATATAGTAGGTAGATAAAAACACGCGTGTATTCGAATGGAACTGTGTGCCAAAATTTCAAAGCTATCGGTGAAAAAATTTCGAAGATTAACGATTTTGAACAAACGAACATTTAAATTTGTATTAATATAGATTATGTTTAATAAAAAAGCCCACCAACACCTCGGCTGTAAGTGGGTGAGACAGCGTCCTGGTGGCCAGCAGTGTCTGGCCAGGTAGCACCCTGGTGGCCAGCAGTGTCTGGCCAGGTAGCACCCTGGTGGCCAGCAGTGTCTGGCCAGGTAGCACCCTGGTGGCCAGCAGTGTCTGGCCAGGTAGCACCCTGGTGGCCAGCAGTGTCTGGCCAAGTAGCACCCTGGTGGCCAGCAGTGTCTGGCCAGGTAGCACCCTGGTGGCCAGCAGTGTCTGGCCAGGTAGCACCCTGGTGGCCAGCAGTGTCTGGCCAGGTAGCACCCTGGTGGCCAGCAGTGTCTGGCCAAGTAGCACCCTGGTGGCCAGCAGTGTCTGGCCAAGTAGCACCCTGGTGGCCAGCAGTGTCTGGCCAAGTAGCACCCTGGTGGCCAGCAGTGTCTGGCCAAGTAGCACCCTGGTGGCCAGCAGTGTCTGGCCAAGTAGCGTCCTGGTGGCCAGCAGTGTCTGGCCAAGTAGCGTCCTGGTGGCCAGCAGTGTCTGGCCAGGTAGCACCCTGGTGGCCAGCAGTGTCTGGCCAGGTAGCACCCTGGTGGCCAGCAGTGTCTGGCCAGGTAGCACCCTGGTGGCCAGCAGTGTCTGGCCAAGTAGCACCCTGGTGGCCAGCAGTGTCTGGCCAAGTAGCGTCCTGGTGGCCAGCAGTGTCTGGCCAGGTAGCACCCTGGTGGCCAGCAGGGTCTGGCCAAGTAGCACCCTGGTGGCCAGCAGTGTCTGGCCAAGTAGCACCCTGGTGGCCAGCAGGGTCTGGCCAAGTAGCACCCTGGTGGCCAGCAGGGTCTGGCCAAGTAGCACCCTGGTGGCCAGCAGTGTCTGGCCAAGTAGCGTCCTGGTGGCCAGCAGTGTCTGGCCAGGTAGCACCCTGGTGGCCAGCAGTGTCTGGCCAGGTAGCACCCTGGTGGCCAGCAGTGTCTGGCCAAGAAGCACCCTGGAGGCCAGCAGTGTCTGGCCAAGTAGCACCCTGGTGGCCAGCAGTGTCTGGCCAAGTAGCACCCTGGAGGCCAGCAGTGTCTGGCCAAGAAGCACCCTGGTGGCCAGCAGTGTCTGGCCAAGTAGCACCCTGGTGGCCAGCAGTGTCTGGCCAAGTAGCACCCTGGTGGCCAGCAGTGTCTGGCCAAGTAGCACCCTGGTAGCCAGCAGTGTCTGGCCAAGTAGCACCCTGGTAGCCAGCAGTGTCTGGCCAAGTAGCACCCTGGTGGCCAGCAGTGTCTGGCCAAGAAGCACCCTGGTGGCCAGCAGTGTCTGGCCAAGAAGCACCCTGGAGGCCAGCAGTGTCTGGCCAAGTAGCGTCCTGGTGGCCAGCAGTGTCTGGCCAAGTAGCGTCCTGGTGGCCAGCAGTGTCTGGCCAAGTAGCACCCTGGTGGCCAGCAGTGTCTGGCCAAGTAGCGTCCTGGTGGCCAGCAGTGTCTGGCCAAGAAGCACCCTGGAGGCCAGCAGTGTCTGGCCAAGTAGCACCCTGGTGGCCAGCAGTGTCTGGCCAAGTAGCGTCCTGGTGGCCAGCAGTGTCTGGCCAAGTAGCACCCTGGTGGCCAGCAGGGTCTGGCCAAGTAGCACCCTGGTGGCCAGCAGTGTCTGGCCAAGTAGCGTCCTGGTGGCCAGCAGTGTCTGGCCAAGTAGCACCCTGGTGGCCAGCAGTGTCTGGCCAAGTAGCGTCCTGGAGGCCAGCAGTGTCTGGCCAAGTAGCGTCCTGGTGGCCAGCAGTGTCTGGCCAAGTAGCACCCTGGTGGCCAGCAGTGTCTGGCCAAGTAGCACCCTGGAGGCCAGCAGTGTCTGGCCAAGTAGCGTCCTGGTGGCCAGCAGTGTCTGGCCAAGTAGCACCCTGGTGGCCAGCAGTGTCTGGCCAAGTAGCACCCTGGTGGCCAGCAGTGTCTGGCCAAGTAGCGTCCTGGAGGCCAGCAGTGTCTGGCCAAGTAGCGTCCTGGAGGCCAGCAGTGTCTGGCCAAGTAGCGTCCTGGTGGCCAGCAGTGTCTGGCCAAGTAGCACCCTGGTGGCCAGCAGTGTCTGGCCAAGTAGCACCCTGGTGGCCAGCAGTGTCTGGCCAAGTAGCGTCCTGGAGGCCAGCAGTGGCCTGGCCAAGTAGCACCCTGGTGGCCAGCAGTGTCTGGCCAAGTAGCACCCTGGAGGCCAGCAGTGTCTGGCCAAGTAGCACCCTGGTGGCCAGCAGTGTCTGGCCAAGTAGCACCCTGGTGGCCAGCAGTGTCTGGCCAAGTAGCACCCTGGAGGCCAGCAGTGTCTGGCCAAGTAGCGTCCTGGTGGCCAGCAGTGTCTGGCCAAGTAGCACCCTGGTGGCCAGCAGTGTCTGGCCAAGTAGCACCCTGGTGGCCAGCAGTGTCTGGCCAAGTAGCGTCCTGGAGGCCAGCAGTGTCTGGCCAAGTAGCGTCCTGGAGGCCAGCAGTGTCTGGCCAAGTAGCGTCCTGGTGGCCAGCAGTGTCTGGCCAAGTAGCACCCTGGTGGCCAGCAGTGTCTGGCCAAGTAGCACCCTGGTGGCCAGCAGTGTCTGGCCAAGTAGCACCCTGGTGGCCAGCAGTGTCTGGCCAAGTAGCACCCTGGAGGCCAGCAGTGTCTGGCCAGGTAGCACCCTGGTGGCCAGCAGTGTCTGGCCAAGTAGCACCCTGGTGGCCAGCAGTGTCTGGCCAGGTAGCACCCTGGTGGCCAGCAGTGTCTGGCCAAGTAGCACCCTGGTGGCCAGCAGTGTCTGGCCAAGTAGCACCCTGGTGGCCAGCAGTGTCTGGCCAAGTAGCACCCTGGAGGCCAGCAGTGTCTGGCCAAGTAGCACCCTGGTGGCCAGCAGTGTCTGGCCAAGTAGCACCCTGGTGGCCAGCAGTGTCTGGCCAAGTAGCACCCTGGTGGCCAGCAGTGTCTGGCCAAGTAGCACCCTGGTGGCCAGCAGTGTCTGGCCAAGTAGCACCCTGGTGGCCAGCAGTGTCTGGCCAAGTAGCACCCTGGTGGCCAGCAGTGTCTGGCCAAGTAGCACCCTGGTGGCCAGCAGTGGCCTGGCCAAGTAGCACCCTGGTGGCCAGCAGTGGCCTGGCCAAGTAGCGTCCTGGTGGCCAGCAGTGTCTGGCCAAGTAGCACCCTGGTGGCCAGCAGGGTCTGGCCAAGTAGCACCCTGGAGGCCAGCAGTGGCCTGGCCAGGTAGCACCCTGGTGGCCAGTAGTGGCCTGGCCAAGTAGCACCCTGGAGGCCAGCAGTGGCCTGGCCAAGTAGCACCCTGGAGGCCAGCAGTGGCCTGGCCAAGTAGCACCCTGGTGGCCAGCAGGGTCTGGCCAAGTAGCACCCTGGAGGCCAGCAGTCGCCTGGCCAAGTAGCACCCTGGAGGCCAACAGTGGCCTGGCCAAGTAGCACCCTGGAGGCCAGCAGTGGCCTGGCCAAGTAGCACCCTGGAGGCCAGCAGTGGCCTGGCCAAGTAGCACCCTGGAGGCCAGCAGTGGTCTGGCCAAGTAGCACCCTGGAGGCCAACAGTGGCCTGGCCAAGTAGCACCCTGGAGGCCAACAGTGGCCTGGCCAAGTAGCACGCTGGAGGCCAGCAGTGGCCTGGCCAAGTAGCACCCCGGAGGATAGCAGTAACCTGGCCAAGTAGCACCCCGGAGGCCAACAGTGGCCTGGCCAAGTAGCACCCTGGAGGCAAGCAGTGGCCTGGCCAAGTAGCACCCCGGAGGCCAGCAGTGGTCCTGGCCAAGTAGCACCCCGGAGGCCAGCAGTGGCCTGGCCAAGTAGCACCCCGGAGGCCAGCAGTGGTCCTGGCCAAGTAGCACCCTGAAGGCCAGCAGTGGCCTGGCCAAGTAGCACCCTGGAGGCCAGCAGTGGCCTGGCCAAGTAGCACCCCGGAGGCCAGCAGTGGTCCTGGCCAAGTAGCACCCTGGTGGCCAGCAGTGGCCTGGCCAAGTAGCACCCTGGAGGCCAGCAGTGGTCCTGGCCAAGTAGCACCCTGGAGACCAGCAGTGGCCTGGCCAAGTAGCACCCCGGAGGCCAGCAGTGGTCCTGGCCAAGTAGCACCCTGGAGGCCAGCAGTGGCCTGGCCAAGTAGCACCCTGGAGGCCAGCAGTGGCCTGGCCAAGTAGCACCCTGGAGGCCAGCAGTGGTCCTGGCCAAGTAGCACCCTGGAGACCAGCAGTGGCCTGGCCAAGTAGCACCCCGGAGGCCAGCAGTGGTCCTGGCCAAGTAGCACCCTGGAGACCAGCAGTGGCCTGGCCAAGTAGCACCCCGGAGGCCAGCAGTGGCCTGGCCAAGTAGCACCCTGGAGGCCAGCAGTGGCCTGGCCAAGTAGCACCCCGGAGGCCAGCAGTGGTCCTGGCCAAGTAGCACCCTGGAGGCCAGCAGTGGCCTGGCCAAGTAGCACCCGGAGGCCAGCAGTGGTCCTGGCCAAGTAGCACCCTGGAGGCCAGCAGTGGCCTGGCCAAGTAGCACCCTGGAGGCCAGCAGTGGCCTGGCCAAGTAGCACCCTGGAGGCCAGCAGTGGTCCTGCCCAAGTAGCACCCTGGAGGCCAGCAGTGGCCTGGCCAAGTAGCACCCCGGAGGCCAGCAGTGGTCCTGGCCAAGTAGAACCCTGGAGGCCAGCAGTGGCCTGGCCAAGTAGCACCCTGGTGGCCAGTAGTGGCCTGGCCAAGTAGCACCCTGGAGGCCAGCAGTGGTCCTGCCCAAGTAGCACCCTGGTGGCCAGCAGTGGCCTGGCCAAGTAGCACCCTGGAAGCCAGCAGTGGCCTGGCCAAGTAGCACCCCGGAGGCCAGCAGTGGCCTGGCCAAGTAGCACCCCGGAGGCCAGCAGTGGCCTGGCCAAGTAGCACCCTGGAGGCCAGCAGTGGTCCTGCCCAAGTAGCACCCTGGAGGCCAGCAGTGGTCCTGCCCAAGTAGCACCCTGGTGACCAGCAGTGGTCCTGGCCAAGTAGCACCCTGGAGGCCAGCAGTGGCCTGGCCAAGTAGCACCCCGGAGGCCAGCAGTGGCCTGGCCAAGTAGCACCCCGGAGGCCAGCAGTGGTCATGGCCAAGTAGCACCCTGGAGGCCAGCAGTGGCCTGGCCAAGTAGCACCCTGGAGGCCAGCAGTGGCTTGGCCAAGTAGCACCCTGGAGGCCAGCAGTGGCCTGGCCAAGTAGCACCCTGGAGGCCAGCAGTGGCCTGGCCAAGTAGCACCCTGGAGGCCAGCAGTGGCCTGGCCAAGTAGCACCCTGGAGGCCAGCAGTGGCCTGGCCAAGTAGCACCCTGGAGGCCAGCAGTGGCCTGGCCAAGTAGCACCTTGGAGGCCAGCAGTGGCCTGGGCAAGTAGCACCCCGGAGGCCAGCAGTGGCCTGGCCAAGTAGCACCCTGGAGGCCAGCAGTGGCCTGGCCAAGTAGCACCCTGGAGGCCAGCAGTGGCCTGGCCAAGTAGCACCCTGGAGGCCAGCAGTGGCCTGGCCAAGTAGCACCCTGGAGGCCAGCAGTGGCCTGGCCAAGTAGCACCCTGGAGGCCAGCAGTGGCCTGGCCAAGTAGCACCCTGGAGGCCAGCAGTGGCCTGGCCAAGTAGCACCCTGGAGGCCAGCAGTGGCCTGGCCAAGTAGCACCCAGGAGGCCAGCAGTGGCCTGGCCAAGTAGCACTCTGGAGGCCAGCAGTGGCCTGGCCAAGTAGCGCCCTGGAGGCCAGCAGTGGCCTGGCCAAGTAGCACCCTGGAGGCCAGCAGTGGCCTGGCCAAGTAGCACCCTGGAGGCCAGCAGTGGCCTGGCCAAGTAGCACCCTGGAGGCCAGCAGTGGCCTGGCCAAGAAGCACCCTGGAGGCCAGCAGTGGCCTGGCCAAGTAGCACCCTGGAGGCCAGCAGTGGCCTGGCCAAGTAGCACCCTGGAGGCCAGCAGTGGCCTGGCCAAGTAGCACCCTGGTGGCCAGCAGTGGCCTGGCCAAGTAGCACCCTGGAGGCCAGCAGTGGCCTGGCCAAGTAGCACCCTGGAGGCCAGCAGTGGCCTGGCCAAGTAGCACCCTGGAGGCCAGCAGTGGCCTGGCCAAGTAGCACCCTGGAGGCCAGCAGTGGCCTGGCCAATTTGTCAGTGGAGGAGAGGTCTGAGTCTCCATCAGATACACAGAGACGAGATTAATGAAGTGAGAGACCCACACATACATCACTGCCTGTATGGGGCCGCCTCCAACACTTCCTCCAACACTGCCCTCCACCACTGCCCTCCACCACTGCCCTCCACCACTGCCTCCAACACTGCCTCCAACACTGCCTCCACCACTACCCTCCACCACTACCCTCCACCACTGCCCTCCACCACTGCCCTCCACCACTGCCTCCAACACTGCCTCCAACACTGCCTCCACCACTGCCCTCCACCACTGCCCTCCACCACTGCCCTCCACCACTGCCTCCAACACTGCCTCCACCACTACCCTCCACCACTACCCTCCACCACTACCCTCCACCACTGTCCTCCACCACTACCCTCCACCACTGTTCTCCACCACTGTCTTCCACCACTACCCTCCACCACTACCCTCCACCACTGCCCTCCACCACTACCCTCCACCACTACCCTCCACCACTGCCCTCCACCACTGCCCTCCACCACTACCCTCCACCACTACCCTCCACCACTACCCTCCACCACTACCCTCCACCACTGTCCTCCACCACTACCCTCCACCACTACCCTCCACCACTACCCTCCACCACTACCCTCCACCACTGCCCTCCACCACTACTCTCCACCACTACCCTCCACCACTACCCTCCACCACTACCCTCCACCACTACCCTCCACCACTACCCTCCACCACTACCCTCCACCACTGCCCTCCACCACTGCCCTCCACCACTGCCCTCCACCACTACCCTCCACCACTACCCTCCACCACTACCCTCCACCACTACCCTCCACCACTACCCTCCACCACTACCCTCCACCACTGCCCTCCACCACTACCCTCCCCACTACCCTCCACCACTCCCTCCACCACTGCCCTCCACCACTACCCTCCACCACTACCCTCCACCACTACCCTCCACCACTGCCCTCCACCACTACCCTCCACCACTACCCTCCACCACTACCCTCCACCACTACCCTCCACCACTACCCTCCACCACTGCCCTCCACCACTACCCTCCACCACTGCCCTCCACCACTACCCTCCACCACTACCCTCCACCACTACCCTCCACCACTACCCTCCACCACTACCCTCCACCACTACCCTCCACCACTGCCCTCCACCACTACCCTCCACCACTACCCTCCACCACTACCCTCCACCACTACCCTCCACCACTACCCTCCACCACTACCCTCCACCACTACCCTCCACCACTACCCTCCACCACTGCCCTCCACCACTACCCTCCACCACTACCCTCCACCACTACCCTCCACCACTACCCTCCACCACTGCCCTCCACCACTACCCTCCACCACTACCCTCCACCACTACCCTCCACCACTACCCTCCACCACTACCCTCCACCACTACCCTCCACCACTACCTTCCACCACTACCCTCCACCACTACCCTCCACCACTGCCCTCCACCACTACCCTCCACCACTACCCTCCACCACTGCCCTCCACCACTACCCTCCACCACTACCCTCCACCACTGCCCTCCACCACTGCCCTCCACCACTACCCTCCACCACTGCCCTCCACCACTACCCTCCACCACTGCCCTCCACCACTACCCTCCACCACTACCCTCCACCACTGCCCTCCACCACTGCCCTCCACCACTACCCTCCACCACTGCCCTCCACCACTACCCTCCACCACTACCCTCCACCACTGCCCTCCACCACTGCCCTCCACCACTACCCTCCACCACTGCCCTCCACCACTACCCTCCACCACTGCCCTCCACCACTACCTAATCATCAAATATCATCATTGCACAGCAAATATGCATCCTGTCACAACTGACGAGTTACCGTCGACTGTCTTACACGTTGATGAAGGAAGATGAGAGAGTGCAGAGAGCCACACAAGGAGCAACACTCTCTTACAAGAGTGTAGAGAGCCACACAAGGAGCAACACTCTCTTACAAGAGTGCAGAGAGCCACACAAGGAGCAACACTCTCTTACAAGAGTGTAGAGAGCCACACAAGGAGCAACACTCTCTTACAAGAGTGCAGAGAGCCACACAAGGAGCGACACTCTCTTACAAGAGTGTAGAGAGCCACACAAGGAGCAACACTCTCTTACAAGAGTGCAGAGAGCCACACAAGGAGCAACACTCTCTTACAAGAGTGTAGGAACTCCTGTGTTTATAAATAAAAATAAATACAAATAAAGATGAATAAAGCAATATAGAGTTGAGAGTGAACTTACCTTATCTTCCTGTGTGTTATCTCCTCCGTGAGTGTTATCTCCTCCTCCGTGAGTGTTATCTCCTCCTCCGTGAGTGTTATCTCCTCCTCCGTGAGTTCTGGAGACGTTCACCTCCTGAAAATAAAGATAACCATTTTTAATTCAAAATTCAATACATGTTATCACATGTATACAGTTTTGTATGCTGTATGCCATGATGTATTGAGTCTTACAGTGCACTGTAAGGGTAATATATTCATGTATATGACTCAGATATATTACATATGTGGCATATTTAAATAATTAATGAAGGGGATGGTTCTATTAAGAAGGGGATGGTCCTATTAAGAAGGGGATGGTCCTATCAAGAAGGGGATGGTCCTATTAAGAGGAAGATGGGCCTATTAAGAAGGGGATGGTTCTATTAAGAAGGGGATGGTCCTATCAAGAAGGGGATGGTCCTATCAAGAAGGGGATGGTCCTATTAAGAAGGGGATGGTCCTATTAAGAAGGGGATGGTCCTATTAAGAACGGGATGGTCCTATTAAGAAGAAGATGGGCCTATTAAGAAGGGGATGGTCCTATTATGAAGGGGATGGTCGTATTAAGAAGAAGATGGGCCTATTAAGAAGGGGATGGTCCTATAAGAAGGGGATGGTCCTATTAAGAAGGGATGGTCCTATAAGAAGGGGATGGTCCTATTAAGAAGGGGATGGTCCTATTAAGAAGGGGATGGTCCTATTAAGAAGGGATGGTCCTATAAGAAGGTGATGGTCCTATTAAGAAGGGGATGGTCCTATCAAGAAGGGGATGGTCCTATTAAGAAGGGGATGGTCCTATTAAGAAGGGGATAGTCTTATCAAGAAGGGGATGGTCCTATTAAGAAGGGGATGGTCCTATCAAGAAGGGGATGGTCCTATTAAGAAGGGGATGGTCCTATTAAGAAGGGGATAGTCTTATTAAGAAGGGGATGGTCCTATTAAGAAGGGGATAGTCTTATTAAGAAGGGGATGGTCCTATTAAGAAGGGGATAGTCTTATTAAGAAGGGGATGGTCCTATTAAGAAGGGGATGGTCATATTAAGAAGGGGATGGTCCTATTATATGGTCCTAGTTAGTGGTGGAGGTGGTGGTTGTAGTTAGTGGTGGAGGTGGTGGTTGTAGTTAGTGGTGGAGGTGGTGGTTGTAGTTAGTGGTGGAGGTGGTGGTTGTAGTTAGTGGTGGTTGTGGTGGTTGTAGTTAGTGGTGGAGGTGGTGGTTGTAGTTAGTGGTGGAGGTGGTGGTTGTAGTTAGTGGTGGAGGTGGTGGTTGTAGTTAGTGGTGGAGGTGGTGGTTGTAGTTAGTGGTGGAGGTGGTGGTTGTAGTTAGTGGTGGAGGTGGTGGTTGTAGTTAGTGGTGGTTGTGGTGGTTGTAGTTAGTGGTGGAGGTGGTGGTTGTAGTTAGTGGTGGTTGTGGTGGTTGTAGTTAGTGGTGGAGGTGGTGGTTGTAGTTAGTGGTGGAGGTGGTGGTTGTAGTTAGTGGTGGAGGTGGTGGTTGTAGTTAGTGGTGGAGGTGGTGGTTGTAGTTAGTGGTGGAGGTGGTGGTTGTAGTTAGTGGTGGAGGTGGTGGTTGTAGTTAGTGGTGGTTGTGGTGGTTGTAGTTAGTGGTGGAGGTGGTGGTTGTAGTTAGTGGTGGTTGTGGTGGTTGTAGTTAGTGGGTGGAGGTGGTGGTTGTAGTTAGTGGTGGAGGTGGTGGTTGTAGTTAGTGGTGGTTGTGTAGTTAGTGGTGGAGGTGGTGGTTGTAGTTAGTGGTGGAGGTGGTGGTTGTAGTTAGTGGTGGAGGTGGTGGTTGTAGTTAGTGGTGGTTGTAGTTAGTGGTGGAGGTGGTGGTTGTAGTTAGTGGTGGAGGTGGTGGTTGTAGTTAGTGGTGGAGGTGGTGGTTGTAGTTAGTGGTGGTGGTGGTTGTAGTTAGTGGTGGAGGTGGTGGTTGTAGTTAGTGGTGGTTGTAGTTAGTGGTGGTTGGTTGTAGTTAGTGGTGGTGGTTGTAGTTAGTGGTGGTTGTAGTTAGTGGTGGAGGGTGGTTGTAGTTAGTGGTGGAGGTGGTGGTTGTAGTTAGTGGTGGTTGTGGTGGTTGTAGTTAGTGGTGGAGGTGGTGGTTGTAGTTAGTGGTGGAGGTGGTGGTTGTAGTTAGTGGTGGAGGTGGTGGTTGTAGTTAGTGGTGGAGGTGGTGGTTGTAGTTAGTGGTGGTTGTGGTGGTTGTAGTTAGTGGTGGAGGTGGTGGTTGTAGTTAGTGGTGGAGGTGGTGGTTGTAGTTAGTGGTGGAGGTGGTGGTTGTAGTTAGTGGTGGTTAGGTGGTGGTGGTTGTAGTTAGTGGTGGAGGTGGTGGTTGTAGTTAGTGGTGGAGGTGGTGGTTGTAGTTAGTGGTGGAGGTGGTGGTTGTAGTTAGTGGTGGAGGTGGTGGTTGTAGTTAGTGGTGGAGGTGGTGGTTGTAGTTAGTGGTGGTTGTAGTTAGTGGTGGAGGTGGTGGTTGTAGTTAGTGGTGGTTGTGGTGTAGTTAGTGGTGGAGGTGGTGGTTGTAGTTAGTGGTGGAGGTGGTGGTTGTAGTTAGTGGTGGAGGTGGTGGTTGTAGTTAGTGGTGGAGGTGGTGGTTGTAGTTAGTGGTGGAGGTGGTGGTTGTAGTTAGTGGTGGAGGTGGTGGTTGTAGTTAGTGGTGGAGGTGGTGGTTGTAGTTAGTGGTGGTTGTGGTGGTTGTAGTTAGTGGTGGAGGTGGTGGTTGTAGTTAGTGGTGGAGGTGGTGGTTGTAGTTAGTGGTGGAGGTGGTGGTTGTAGTTAGTGGTGGAGGTGGTGGTTGTAGTTAGTGGTGGAGGTGGTGGTTGTAGTTAGTGGTGGAGGTGGTGGTTGTAGTTAGTGGTGGAGGTGGTGGTTGTAGTTAGTGGTGGAGGTGGTGGTTGTAGTTAGTGGTGGAGGTGGTGGTTGTAGTTAGTGGTGGAGGTGGTGGTTGTAGTTAGTGGTGGTTGTAGTTAGTGGTGGAGGTGGTGGTTGTAGTTAGTGGTGGTTGTAGTTAGTGGTGGAGGTGGTGGTTGTAGTTAGTGGTGGAGGTGGTGGTTGTAGTTAGTGGTGGAGGTGGTGGTTGTAGTTAGTGGTGGTTGTGGTGGTTGTAGTTAGTGGTGGAGGTGGTGGTTGTAGTTAGTGGTGGAGGTGGTGGTTGTAGTTAGTGGTGGAGGTGGTGGTTGTAGTTAGTGATGGAGGTGGTGGTTGTAGTTAGTGGTGGAGGTGGTGGTTGTAGTTAGTGGTGGAGGTGGTGGTTGTAGTTAGTGGTGGTTGTAGTAGTGGTGGAGGTGGTGGTTGTAGTTAGTGGTGGAGGTGGTGGTTGTAGTTAGTGGTGGAGGTGGTGGTTGTAGTTAGTGGTGGAGGTGGTGGTTGTAGTTAGTGGTGGAGGTGGTGGTTGTAGTTAGTGGTGGAGGTGGTGGTTGTAGTTAGTGGTGGAGGTGGTGGTTGTAGTTAGTGGTGGTTGTAGTTAGTGGTTTAGGTGGTGGTTGTAGTTAGTGTGGAGGTGGTGGTTGTAGTTAGTGGTGGTTGTAGTTAGTGGTGGAGGTTGTGGTTGTAGTTAGTGGTGGAGGTGGTGGTTGTAGTTAGTGGTGGAGGTGGTGGTTGTAGTTAGTGGTGGAGGTGGTGGTTGTAGTTAGTGGTGGTTGTAGTTAGTGGTGGAGGTGGTGGTTGTAGTTAGTGGTGGTTGTGGTGGTTACTCCAACTACAACATACCGCTGGAGGTGGCTTCCACAACCTCTTCAACACAACCCAAAAGCTAAGCATCCACAAATGGTTAAAATATTTCTTATATATCTCTCTGACTCTTTTGTGTTTCATTGTTTATTTATCTTCTCCTGACCTCTTGTTTTCTCTCCATATAAAAGGTCTGTACTTCTCCACCTTACCAATTCCCCTCAGTATTTTGTATGTCGTGATCATATGCACCTCTGTCTCCTTTTTTCAGGGCTGTGAGGTCTTTTTCCCTTACTCTATATCCATAAATTATTTTTAATTTTCAATTTTTGTGTTATGACTGACGAGGTGCGGATTGCTAATGGTTGCTACAAATTAAGATATTAA
The DNA here is from genome assembly GCF_020424385.1 of Procambarus clarkii. NCBI lineage: Eukaryota > Metazoa > Arthropoda > Malacostraca > Decapoda > Cambaridae > Procambarus > Procambarus clarkii. Next base: position 48,199 of record NW_025554962.1, on the reverse strand, counting down.
TCTAACAAAGACTCTAAAGATTGCATTGAAAAACGCGACTGATTTACGTTTTTAAAGATCGTCTAAATATCTGGTAACTTACCAATATGATGAATGAGTTACCTTGTGGATTTATGGCCAGCGCTGCAGATTCTAGTGTTGGTCTGATATTGGTTGTTTTGATTTCTCCACAAAAGTCCTTTTTTAAGTGTTTAAATTTTCACATTTTAAACAGCTTCGCAAAAACTTTGTGATGAGTTGTAATTATATCCACTCCTATATCTTCATCTCGTTCATATAGTAACTCTCTACTCCTATAGTGTAGCTATCCCCTGGTTCCTCTAGTTACCTCTACCCCTATTGTGTAGATATCCCCCCCCTACACCATCTCTACATATGCCCCCAGCCTACATAACATCTCTACATATGTATTACTGAACATAGAGAATAGAACTATCTTGCCATAATTACATCTTTAAAATGGATTGAATTCAACGCTGAAAAGTTCGGCTAGGCTTAATCCCGTACCCTGTACCCCATGCCCTGGGCTGTGGGGGGAAGGGGGGCTTACAGATAGACATAATGGGTTGTGAAGCTAGTTGTAATTAGTTTAAATACCCACATTTACCCAATCTATCGGATTGAATGCACACGCCCCGTGCAATAGATTGGAGCGGCGAGGTCAAACACGCCAGACGGGATTGCCTAATCGTTTTGCTGGCTGGATGGCGGCTTGGCCGCCGCCAAGTTGAGTGCCTGAGGGTTCGAGCCCCATCTGAGGTCTCATGGATCACTCCCAACTGTCAACGGGAAAATTTATGTTGACTATTCATTGTATTATTATTACTGTGTTACAAATGTTGTGTGGAGTGAAGTGGCATTATATATTGTTAATATAACTTTAGTCACTCCTAGTATTTGTATTTTAAACTTAAATTAAACTTAAAGCTTAAATTTTCATTTTAGATTTTGCACTGATGAGTATTTAGAGATTGTAAAGAGTTGCACCAGTCTAATGATATTTGTTAATTCTCTCTTCTCTCTTTATAAGCAGCAAGGAACAGGAAACAGCGAGTAACGGTGAGGGGGAGACATCAGAGTGGCGAGATGTCACCAGCGGAGTCCCACAGGGCTCAGTACTTGGACCCATCCTGTTTCTAATATATGTGAACGATCTTCCAGAGGGTATAGACTCATTCCTCTCAATGTTTGCTGACAATGCAAAAATTATGAGAAGAATCAAGGCGGATGAAGATAAACAGAGACTACAGGACAACCTGGATAAACTGGAGGAATGGTCTAGAAAATGGCTGCTGAAGTTCAACTCAGGAAAGTGTAAAGTAATGAAATTAGGCGAAGGGAGCAGAAGGCTGAACACAAGGTACCATCTTGGAGGTGAAATCCTGTAAGAGTCAAATACAGAGAAGGATCTGGGGGTTGATATCACACCAAACTTGTTCCCAGAGGCCCACATCAAGAGGGTATCATCAGCGGCATATGCTAGACTGGCCAATATAAGAACTGCCTTTAGAAACTTGTGTAAGGAATCGTTCAGGACCTTGTATACCACTTATGTCAGACCAATCCTGGAGTATGCAGCTCCAGCCTGGAGTCCATATCTAGTTAAACACAAGACAAAGTTAGAGAAGATTCAGCGGTATGCCACCAGACTGGTCCCGGAACTGAGAGGTATGAGCTACGAGGAAAGGCTAAAGGAGCTGAACCTCACATCCCTGGAAAACAGAAGAGTAAGGGGAGACATGATAACCACGTACAAAATTCTCAGAGGAATTGGCAGGGTGGACAAAGACAAACTCTTCAGCACGGATGGGACACGAACAAGGGGACACAGGTGGAAAATTAGTTCCCAGATGAGCCACAGAGACGTTAGAAAGAACTTTTTCAGTGTCAGAGTAGTTAACAGGTGGAATGCATTAGGCAATGATGTGGTGAAGGCTGACTCCATGCACAGTTTCAAGTGTAGATATGATAGAGCCCAATAGGCTCAGGAACCTGTACACCAGTTGATTGACAGTTGAGAGGCGGGACCAAAGAGCCAAAGCTCAACCCCCTCAAGCACAACTAGGTGAGTACAAAGTAACCACCGCCCTTAGAATTACCCAATTAAAACTACATATATCAGAAGCAAATTACCCTTTGTTCATTACTTATCCACGACCTGTAGAACTACCAGACATAACTACCCGTCAACCACCCCCCCACACCCCCCCCTACTACTACCCGTCAACCCCCCCCCCACACCCCCCCTACTACTACCTGTCAACCCCCCCCCACACCCCCCCTACTACTACCCGTCAACCCCCCCCCCCCACACCCCCCCTACTACTACCCGTCAACCCCCCACTCCCCCCCTACTACTACCCGTCAACCCCCCCCCCCACACCCCCCCTACTACTACCCGTCAACCCCCCACCACTCCCCCCTACTACTACCCGTCAACCCCCCCCCACACCCCCCACCACTCCCCCCCTCCTGCCCCAACATGATTTAAACAAATTCCTTTAATTACGAGGCGAGAGTGAGGCGGTCCACAGTAGCATGTTGGTTACCGTCCCCCTGCCCTCTACTGCCCCGGGGGGGGGGGGGTCACCGTCCCCTGCCCTCTACTGCCCCGGGGGGGGGGGGTCACCGTCCCCTGCCCTCTACTGCCCCGGGGGGGGGGTCGGGGGGGGGGTCACCGTCCCCTGCCCTCTACTGCCCCGGGGGGGGGGGGTCACCACCACCACCACCACCGCCAGCACCATCACCAGCAACAACAGCAACAACAACAACAACAACATCAGATGTACAAATCCACAAGGGCCGTGACGAGGATTCGAACCTGCGTCCGGGAGCATCCCAGACACTGCCTTAATCGACTGAGCTACGACAGGGTTAAAAGGGTTGAAACCGAAGTTCTACTGAACTTACTGGATCCTGCAGCCTCTCCGAGGCACAAACCAGGGTTTTACACAACTCCCCCCTGCACCCGAGCTATGTCAATAGGCCGTTCTCCCTCTTCACCCTTACACCACTACACACACAGAGATCACACTAACGTGAGGCATCAAATGAACAAATCCACAAAGGCCGGTACCAAATCCAGTAAGTTCAGTAGAACTTCGTTTTCAACCCTTTTACCCTGTCGTAGCTCAGTCGATTAAGGCAGTGTCTGGGATGCTCCCGGACGCAGGTTCGAATCCTCGTCACGGCCCTTGTGGATTTGTTCATGTGATGCATCACGTTAGTGTGATCTGTGTGTGTGTGGGAACAGCATCAGCATACAAACGCAGCATATTAAAGCCTTAAGATAAGCAGCAGCAGCATGATCAGTGGACCAGATAAGGTGTAATCACCACCGCTCCATAACTACCCATACAGGCAGTTAGATCATCACATCTCTGATGATAACCACTACACAATCATCTCCAACCATCCCACCATAGATATATAAACTGTATATTTAACTCATCATTAATAGTGATATTAACTAAGTGCAGCAGCTCCCGTTGATGAATTAATTGAGTTATAGTGAGCATCTTACACTGAGATGCAGCACCGTAAATCATCAAGAATCATTAGGTTAGTGTATGAATTTGTAGTGATGGTGATGATAGCGCAACTCAACACTTGTGTTGAGTTGCAACGGTATTCACAACCATTCTGTTGCTAAGTTGCTGTTTTTTTTTGGGCAAGGGCTTGCCTGAAGCAAGTGATATTATCTGATGTTATCTTAGCTCCTCTGAGAACGACCAGTCTTGCCAGCTCTATGGCTCAGTTTGGCTACACTTCTTCATGTAATTTCACAGAGAATTCACACTTTTTCACAATTCACACACACAAAAAAGAACTTTTTCAGTGTCAGAGTAGTTAACAGGTGGAATGCATTAGGCAATAATGTGGTGGAGGCTGACTCCATACACAGTTTCAAGTGTAGATATGATAGAGCCCAGTAGGCTCAGGAACCTGTACACCTGTTGATTGACAGTTGAGAGGCGGGACCAAAGAGCCAGAGCTCAACCCTCGCAAGCACAACTAGGTGAGTACACACACAACTAGGTGAGTACAACTAGGTGAGTACACACGGATCTTAGTTCAAATTCTCTGACTCTGAACAAATCTTGATAACGTCTATGTGGTCCAACTGGGTAGTTAGTTACCATCCCTGTCCCCTTGCTCGTGTACTACCCCTGCTATCTCTGTCTACCCTCTCTATTCACCTGAGTATTTTGTATGTGGTAATCATATCTAACATGTCTTCTCTCTTCCAGTAACGTGAGGTATAACACCTGTAGTTGTTCCTCGCAATTCATACCTCTCAGCTCCGGGACTAGTCTGGTGCCACAGATTACTGAGTGACAGTCTTTGAAGGGTTTAGTGTTCTGTGGGTACCGGTGTACTGGTGTACCGGTGTACTGGTGTACCGGTGTACCAGTGTACTCGTGTACCGGTGTATTGGTGTACTGGTGTACCGGTGTACTGGTGTACCGGTGTACTGGTGTACCGGTGTACTTATTTACTCACCTAGTTGTGCTTGCGGGGATTGAGCTCTGGCTCTTTGGTCCCGCCTCTCAACTGTCAATTAACAGGTGTACAGGTTCCTGAGCCTATTGGGCTCTATCATATCTACACTTGAAACTGTGTATGGAGTCAGCCTCCACCACATCACTGCCTAATGCATTCCACCTGTTAACTACTCTGACATTGAAAAAGTTCTTTCTAACGTCCCTGTGGCTCATGTGGGTACTCAGTTTCCACCTGTGTCCCCTAGTGTTAAACAGTTTATCCTTATCTACCCTGTCAATGACTCTGAGAATTTTGTAGGTAGTGATCATGTCTCCCCTTACTCTTCTGTCTTCCAGCGACGTGAGGTGCATTTCCCGCAGCCTTTCCTCGTAACTCATGCCTCTTAGTTCTGGGACTAGTCTAGTGGCATACCTTTGAACTTTTTCCAGCTTCGTCTTGTGTTTGACAAGGTACGGGCTCCATGCTGGGGCCGCATACTCCAGGATTGGTCTTACATATGTGGTGTACAAGATTCTGAATGATTCCTTACACAGGTTCCTGAACGCTGTTCTGATGTTAGCCAGCCTCGCATATGCCGCAGACGTTATTCTCTTTATGTGGGCTTCAGGAGACAGGTTTGGTGTGATATCAACTCCTAGATCTTTCTCTCTGTCTGTTTCATTAAGTACTTCATCTCCTATTCTGTATCCTGTGTCTGGCCTCCTGTTTCCACCGCCTAGTTCCATTATCTTACATTTACTTGGGTTGAATTTTAGTAGCCATTTATTAGACCATTCCTTCAGTCTGTCTAGGTCATCTTGTAGCTTCTTGCTATTTTCCTCAGTCTTAATCCTCCTCATAATTTTTGCATCATCAGCAAACATTGAGAGGAACGAGTCTATACCCTCTGGGAGATCATTTACATATATCAGAAACAGTATAGGTCCAAGGACTGACCCCTGCGGGACTCCACTCGTAACGTCTCGCCAATCTGAGACTTCACCCCTCACACTGACTCGTTGTCTCCTGTTGCTTAGGTACTCCTGTATCCAACGGAGTACCTTCCCTTTCACTCCAGCCTGCATCTCCAGTTTTTTCACTAGCCTCTTGTGTGGCACTGTATCAATGGCTTTCTGACAACCCAAAAAGGTGTGTGTTAGTATGAATGACGGAGCCTATTGGGCATGAGGTCCACAAGTTACTCTGGCTGGCCAGGTGAGACAATAGACCACAGAGCCCCAGGGGTGTGGGTGGACCCCGGGGGTCTCATAACTAGCAGAACACGGGATATATAAACAAAAGGAGTCTCGGATATATATATATATATATATATATATATATATATATATATATATATATATATATATATATATATATATATATGTGCAAACAAGCCTGAATGGTGTCCCCAGGACTATATGCGACTGAAAACTCACACCCCAGAAGTGACTCGAACCCATACTCCCAGGAGCAACGCAACTGGTAACTACAGGGCGCCTTAATCCGCTTGACCATCACGGCCGGACAAAAGGAAGTGGTAGCCGAAGCTATTTGAACCACTTCCCCGCCGGCAACTCGGATGGTAATCTTGGGCATAGCATTTCACCAAATCACCTCATTCTTTGGGGCACACGTGAGGAACACAGTTTTGTGTTCCTCACGTGTGCCCTGATCCCTGATCCTGAGAGAGAGAGGGAGAGAGAGAGAGAGAGAGAGAGAGAGAGAGAGAGAGAGAGAGAGAGAGAGAGAGAGAGAGAGAGAGAGAGAGAGAGAGAGAGAGAGGGAGAGAGAGAGAGAGAGAGAGGAGAGAGAGAGGGAGAGAGAGAGAGAGAGAGAGAGAGAGAGAGAGAGAGAGAGAGAGAGAGAGAGAGAGAGAGAGAGAGAGAGAGAGAGAGAGAGAGAGAGAGAGAGAGGAGAGGCCCCACACACACCAGTGGATGCTCAATTATGCCCATTAGTAAACATAACTACACCTTACACTGCTCTCTCCCAGAGGTCAGGCCGGGGGCAAGCAGGGGGGGGGGGTGAGGGGGAGCAGGAGGGATGGTTAGAGGAGGGGGGGGGGAGGAGGGGAGAAAGATGGGGAGAAGAGGGGGAAGGAGAGAGAGGGTTGAGGAGGAGTCATTGATTACTCTATGCAACAATTTAATTTCAATCTGTGTCATTTTGAATCATTTTCTGATTGTCTGCAAAGTAGAGAAAATGGTATAAAAAATTTTCCTGTAAACATTTGTTTTTAACCAACGTCTAAGACAGCCAACAGTAGACAGTCACTTTCTTACACCTTGGAGACACAAGGAGTGAGGCAGTAACAGCACCCTAGTAGCCACAACTGTCTTAGAGTGTACCCACAGGTTAATCACCTGGGTATTACTGCTAGTTCCCTGCCCTCGGATGCCGGGTATTCGTGTCTCGGCACGAATACCCGCCACGAATTAGCGTGCCAACACCCGCCTGGAGGACAAAGATGCCATTTTCTTTTCAATATTTCTTATGTTTTTCTTCACTGTAGGGGGTAGTTGAAAAATTAAATCTCCAAAGTTCATTTTCACACATTGTGGTCTGACACCTAGAAGCGTTTCGCAAGACACTTCTTACATTTTCAAAGACAATTTTACATACTCTGGTACTGCTTATATTGGCTTGGGAGGAGGTGATACAGGACATGATTGAGATGATCAAGTGACTCAATGGGTCTGAAGTGAGTCATCTTTAAACAGATGAACAACACCAGACCTGAGTCCAAATGGTAGTTAACGTCTTAAGTTTTAAACAGCTTCCAATGACGTAGTTGTTAGTAAACACAAACTGGACACTAATGTGAGGATAAGAATGTCTTGGAACATTTATAAGTTACTTACAAATGTAATAACTTACGAAATAATTAATAAATTACGGAAAGTAATAATTTTCCTAGATATAGAAATTTGACATACTGTATGGCTGGAGGGATTGTGGTTCATATATATAAATTTATTATTTAAAAATCTCGTCAGAATTCTATAAAATATTTTACGAGGAAAAGAATTAGAAACAATGAAAAAATCTTACAGGAATTTAACTCCATTATCAAATAATTTATAATTAGAACAGAGATTAAAAATAAATAAAAGATTGTATAAATCTGTTTATAAAAGATTTGATTGTATTCAGTTTATATATTTTGTCATAAAAATTAATGTAATATAAACCTAGTTCCGAGGATGTGGATTTTCAGTGAACTGACGTAACAGTTTGAGCTTTAATATTAGTAACTACTGAGGCAATCTTCTTGAGGTTATCTTGAGATGATTTCGGGGCTTTTAGTGTCCCCGCGGCCCGGTCCTCGACCAGGCCTCCACCCCCAGGAAGCAGCCCGTGACAGCTGACTAACACCCAGGTACCTATTTTACTGCTAGGTAACAGGAGCATAGGGTGAAAGAAACTCTGCCCATTGTTTCTCGCCGGCGCCTGGGATCGAACCCAGGACCACAGGATCACAAGTCCAGCGTGCTGTCCGCTCGGCCGACCGTCTCCCTCCGGTCAGGCAAGGAGAAAATATTTTCGAACTTTCCTCAATTTAGTAGACGCAAAGTTTGACAGTTGATAAGTGAAGCATGAGACGAAGTTCTAAACGTGTGAACGATCATTAAAGAACTTGAACAGACCGACAGTGAAGAACAACCTTGACCTCAACACCATAAACATCTATCAATTTTTTTTCCAAATTACTCAAAAAAATATGCATAAAATGGGTCCAATGTTGACCACATTGCTACCACAACTGTATGTGTAAACAGTTTACAATTAACAAAAAAACAGAATACAATGTTACAATCTCTATAAACTTACGAAGTTGTTTTCTGTTTAAAGCCAAAATTACATAAATCTTCTCGAAATTGATAATTATCAACTGAGAAGATTCTTCAAGTGCCACAGTTGTGAGCCAAGATCCACCGCCACCATAGTGAGTCGGTCGGCCGAGCAGACAGCACGCTGGACTTGTGATCCTGTGGTCCTGGGTTCGATCCCAGGCGCCGGCGAGAAACAATGGGCAGAGTTTCTTTCACCCTATGCCCCTGTTACCTAGCAGTAAAATAGGTATCTGGGTGTTAGTCAGCTGTCACGGGCTGCTTCCTGGGGGTGGAGGCCTGGCCGAGGACCGAGCCGCGGGGACACTAAAGCCCCGAAATCATCTTAAGATAACAACACTCACCACGTAACTATCAACTCTAAGGGCCCTAATTTCTGCAACAAATTGAGAATCATTCTCAATCGTATAATTAATAGTAGTAAAAATGTGATATAATTGGCACTAAAAACTTGGTTAATTTATAGCTGAATGGACAAATAGAAGACTAGCCTAGACGGAACAGCCCTGACAGGGGGCCAGGGACAGGGGGGGCCAGAGGGCCAGGGGGGCCAGAGGGCCAGGGACAGGAAGCCAGGGACTGAACAGCCCTGTTTATGAATGTTTGCAAGCCCATAAAAGTCAACCTGGGTCGGAACCGGTTGAAAGAAGATCCTTATAAATCTTATCACCTATATGACTTTAATATGTCTTAAAACCCTTCAATTTGTCTTCAGACTTTAAGCCATAATACGACACATCAACACTCAACGCTCTGAGTGTGGAAATGATCCCCAAGCACCAATTGGCGAGAAACAATGGACAGAGTTTCTTTCACCCTATGCCCCTGTTACCTAACAATAAAATAGGTACCTGGGAGTTAGTCAGCTGTCACGGGCTGCTTCCTGGGGGTGGAGGCCTGGTCGAGGACAGGGCCGCGGGGACACTAAAACCCCGAAATCATCTCAAGATAACCTCAAGATATCTCAAGATAACCATTATCCGTATTATCTTAATCGGGTTCACTAAGTACTCCCTCTTAACGACCCTTATCACGCCTCGTAATTATACAATGTTGTGTTGTATCATGGTGTATTGCTCGTCTTAAACGCCCATATTATGATTTATTAACAAGACTCCAACTAAGGTTGTTACAGTGAGAGACTCCAATAGCCCCAACCTGACCGACTAACTACCCAACATCTTGAAGGCAAAATGATTCAACAAGTTATCTTACATTCAGCTTAGCTCTTGACGAATCATCATGCAATAATTAACTAATACAATTTAACAGTTTACAAGCTGCTTGAGTGAATAAATATTATGACATTTAATATGGATTTTTTGGGGGATTTATATAAAATTCTTAAATAAAAAAGGTAGAAGCAAATTTTATTCATATTGTTTAGCTCTGAAATATCTGAACTTTATCATTTGTGGCTCTTATGTGTACACCCTTGATGTATACATATACGCCCTTGATGTATACATATACGCCCTTGATGTATACATATACACCCTTGATGTATACATATACGCCCTTGATGTATACATATACACCCTTGATGTATACATATACACCCTTGATGTATACATATACACCCTTGATGTATACATATACACCCTTGATGTATACATATACACCCGTTGATGTATACGTATACACCCTTGATGTATACATATACACCCTTGATGTATACATATACACCCTTGATGTATACATATACACCCTTGATGTATACGTATACACCCTTGATGTATACATATACACCCTTGATGTATACATATACACCCTTGATGTATACATATACACCCTTGATGTATACATATACACCCTTGATGTATACATATACACCCTTGATGTATACATATACACCCTTGATGTATACATATACACCCTTGATGTATACATATACACCCTTGATGTATACATATACACCCGTTGATGTATACGTATACACCCTTGATGTATACATATACACCCTTGATGTATACATATACACCCTTGATGTATACATATACACCCTTGTTGTATACGTATACACCCTTGATGTATACATATACACCCTTGATGTATACATATACACCCTTGATGTATACATATACACCCTTGATGTATACGTATACACCCTTGATGTATACATATACACCCTTGATGTATACATATACACCCTTGATGTATACATATACACCCTTGATGTATACATATACACCCTTGATGTATACATATACACCCTTGATGTATACATATACACCCTTGATGTATACGTATACACCCTTGATGTATACATATACACCCTTGATGTATACATATACGCCCTTGATGTATACATATACACCCTTGATGTATACATATACACCCTTGATGTATACATATACACCCTTGATGTATACATATACACCCTTGATGTATACATATACACCCTTGATGTATACATATACATCCTTGATGTATACATATACACCCTTGATGTATACATATACACCCTTGATGTATACATATACACCCTTGATGTATACATATACACCCTTGATGTATACATATACACCCTTGATGTATACGTATACACCCTTGATGTATACGTATACACCCTTGATGTATAGATATACACCCTTGATGTATACATATACACCCGTTGATGTATACATATACACCCCTGATGTATACATATACACCCTTGATGTATACATATATACATCCTTGATGTATATATTACTTGGGTAGCTGAAGTTTCATTAAACATATTTGGTTCAACATGAATTACTAAAGTTGTTCATCTTTCAGAAACAGAAGCATAGAAATTGAGAGTTTTCTAAACGTGTGATATTTTAGCATCAGTATTGACAAGAGCAACCAGGTCACCCAAGTTAGGGTATAGGGGTATAAAGTATGGGGATAGGGGCTATAGGGTATGGGGATAGGGAGGTTATAGGGTATGGGGGATAGGGAGGGTATAGGGTATGGGGGATAGGGAGGGTATAGGGTATGGGGGATAGGGGGGTATAGTGTATGGGGATAGGGGGTATAGGGTTTGGGGATAGGGGGCTAGGGGGTATAGAGCCAAGCATGAGTAAGATGATGGGTATCACTTATCGAGTGATTGTGAGATCTAGGTCTAAGTGTCGACAAGGATCCCCTGTTGTTCTTGTAAATCCTGGCAGCCATATTGTCTTCCCTTCTGGAAGTCTTAGGTGACCCTTCTCTCACCCTCCCCTTCCCTCCCCCAGCTGCTAGGTGACCCCTCTCTCTCACCCCCTTCCGTCCCCCAGCCCCAAAGTCCCCCCTCCCACATTAGACCCTAATTTGGCCCCTCTCAATGGCCACTTGTACCTGCTCTTCGCCCTTTCCAATCGTTCACCAAAATTTCATTACCCATCTTCATATACTGATTAACATATATACAGCAGGTAACCTACAAGCTCTCTCGCTGCCTCCCCCTGCCTCTACAACCCCCCCCCCACCAGCCAATCACAACACTACAACCCAGATATAACAACCTTCAACAACTCATCTTCTACAAGGGACTACACAGATGAGCTTTAAGATCTCTGCCAAATAGAGTACACCAAAAATGGGATGACCTGATTTGCCGAATTCAAGTCGACTACAGAAAATCAGGAAAGTTTTGGGGAAAAAATTCACACCCCTGTGATGGGAACCCCAGCTGGGGAAACTCCCTACATCACAGACGCCTAGGGAAATAAACTCTACGAGGAGAGAGAACAAGATCATTCAGGAAGTTCTAGGGGAAAAATATATTCAGGATAAAGGCGGACAGCCCGCCTGCTATCATAACATGGTGTCAGCAAGGCGGACAGCCCGCCTGCTATCATAACATGGTGTCAGCAAGGCGGACAGCCCGCCTGCTATCATAACATGGTGTCAGCAAGGCGGACAGCCCGCCTGCTATCATAACATGGTGTCAGCAAGGTGGACAGCCCGCCTGCTATCATAACATGGTGTCAGCAAGGCGGACAGCCCGCCTGCTATCATAACATTGTGTCAGCAAGGCGGACAGCCCGCCTGCTATCATAACATGGTGTCAGCGAGGCGGACAGCCCGCCTGCTATCATAACATGGTGTCAGCAAGGCGGACAGCCCGCCTGCTATCATAACATGGTGTCAGCAAGGCGGACAGCCCGCCTGCTATCATAACATGGTGTCAGCAAGGCGGACAGCCCGCCTGCTATCATAACATGGTGTCAGCAAGGCGGACAGCCCGCCTGCTATCATAACATAGTGTCAGCAAGGCGGACAGCCCGCCTGCTATCCCCACCATGACCTCCTGACCTGGACGCGCCATATACATGACCCGGGTTCTACACATCTGGTGTTTACACAATACAAGTCTTCATGAGCTAGTTTGCATATGTTGTCTGTCTGTAACATATTCCTGTGTGGCTTGGGAGGGAGGGTATACCTCAGGTGTGGTGTATGTCAGGTGTGGTATATACACCTAGAATAAAAATATTCTAAGCGAAGCCCAGGAATGTAGTATACCATATAAATTGAATACTAATGATCCAAAGTGGATAACAAAGGATCTGAAGAACCTTATAGGTAAAAAGAGAGCTTGGTACAAAAGGATTAGGAATGGGGAAGTTAGTTTAGAACAGGAATTCGTACAACTGGTTAGAAATACTAAAAAAAGAGATAAGGAAAGCAAAAATAAACTAAGTTCGCATAGCAGAGCAAAGACAAATCCTAAAGGGTTTTTCCAGTTATACCGGACAAAGATTAGGGAGAGGATAGGTCCATTAAAAACTGAGACAGGTCAAATAACAGATAATGATGGAGAGATGAGTAGGATTTTTATTAAATATTTTATACATAAGAACATAAGAACAAAGGCAACTGTAGAAGACCTGTTGGTCCATACGAGGCAACTCCTGTTGGTCCATACGAGGCAACTCCTGTTGGTCCATACGAGGCAGCTCCTGTTGGTCCATACGAGGCAGCTCCTGTTGGTCCATACGAGGCAGCTCCTGTTGGTCCATACGAGGCAGCATTTATTCTTCCATACGAGGCAGCATTTATTGATCCATACGAGGCAGCTCCTGTTGGTCCATACGAGGCAGCTTCTGTTGGTCCATACGAGGCAGCTCCTTTTGGTCCATACGAGGCAGCTCCTGTTGGTCCATACGAGGCAGCATTTATTGGTCCATACGAGGCAGCATTTATTGGTCCATACGAGGCAGCATTTATTGGTCCATACGAGGCAGCTCCCGTTGGTCCATACGAGGCAACTCCTGTTGGTCCATACGAGGCAACTCCTGTTGGTCCATACGAGGCAGCTCCTATTGGTCCATACGAGGCAGCTCCTGTTGGTCCATACGAGGCAGCTCCTTTTGGTCCATACGAGGCAGCTCCTGTTGGTCCATACGAGGCAGCATTTATTGGTCCATACGAGGCCGCATTTATTGGTCCATACGAGGCAGCTCCTGTTGGTTCATATGAGGCAGCTCCTGTTGGTCCATACGAGGCAACTCCTGTTAGTCCATACGAGGCAGCTCCTATTGGTCCATACGAGGCAGCATTTATTGGTCCATACGTGGCAGCATTTATTGGTCCATACGAGGCAGCTCCTGTTGGTCCATACGAGGCAGCTCCTGTTGGTCCATACGAGGCAGCATTTATTGGTCCATCCGAGGCAACTCCTGTTGGCCCATACGAGGCAGCTCCTGTTGGTCCATGCGAGGCCGCATTTATTGGTCCATACGAGGCAGCATTTATTGTTCCATACGAGGCAGCATTTATTGATCCATACGAGGCAGCTCCTGTTGGTCCATACGAGGCAGCTCCTGTTGGTCCATACGAGGCAGCTCCTGTTGGTCCATACGAGGCAGCAATTATTGGTCCATACGAGGCAGCATTTATTGGTCCATACGTGGCAGCTCCTGTTGGCCCATACGAGGCAGCTCCTGTTGGTCCATACGAGACAGCATTTATTGGTCCATACGAGGCAGCTCCTGTTGGTCCATACGAGGCAGCTCCTGTTGGTCCATACGAGGCAGCTCCTGTTGGTCCATACGAGGCAGCATTTATTGGTCCATACGAGGCAGCATTTATTGGTCCATACGAGGCAGCTCCTGTTGGTCCATACGAGGCAGCTCCTGTTGGTCTATACGGGGCAGCATTTATTGGTCCATACGAGGCAGCTCCTGTTGGTCCATACGAGGCAGCATTTATTGGTCCATACGAGGCAGCTCCTGTTGGTCCATACGAGGCAGCTCCTGTTGGTCCATACGAGGCAGCATTTATTGGTCTATACGAGGCAGCATTTATTGGTCCATACGAGGCAGCTCCTGTTGGTCCATACGAGGCAGCTGCTGTTGGTCCATACGAGGCAGCTCCTGTTGGTCCATACGAGGCAGCTCCTGTTGGTCCATACGAGGCAGCATATATTGGTCCATACGAGGCAGCATATATTGGTCCATACGAGGCAGCTCCTGTGGTCCATACGAGGCAGCTCCTGTTGGTCCATACGAGGCAGCTCCTGTTGGTCCATACGGGGCAGCTCCTGTTGGTCTATACGAGGCAGCATTTATTGGTCCATACGAGGCAGCTCCTGTTGGTCCATACGGGGCAGCTCCTGTTGGTCTATACGAGGCAGCATTTATTGGTCCATACGAAGCAGCATTTATTGGTCCATACGAGGCAGCTCCTGTTGGTCCATACGAGGCAGCTCCTGTTGGTCCATACGAGGCAGCTCCTGTTGGTCCATACGAGGCAGCTCCTGTTGGTCCATACGAGGCAGCATTTATTGGTCTATACGAGGCAGCATTTATTGGTCCATACGAGGCAGCTCCTGTTGGTCCATACGAGGCAGCTCCTGTTGGTCCATACGAGGCAGCATATATTGGTCCATACGAGGCAGCTCCTGTTGGTCCATACGAGGCAGCTCCTGTTGGTCCATACGAGGCAGCTCCTGTTGGTCCATACGAGGCAGCTCGTGTTGGTCCATACGGGGCAGCTCCTGTTGGTCTATACGAGGCAGCATTTATTGGTCCATACGAGGCAGCTCCTGTTGGTCCATACGGGGCAGCTCCTGTTGGTCCATACGGGGCAGCTCCTGTTGGTCTATACGAGGCAGCATTTATTGGTCCATACAAAGCAGCATTTATTGGTCCATACGAAGCAGCATTTATTGGTCCATACGAGGCAGCTCCTGTTGGTCCATACGAGGCAGCTCCTGTTGGTCCATACGAGGCAGCATTTATTGGTACATACGAGGCAGCATTTATTGGTCCATACGAGGCAGCATTTATTGGTCCATACGAGGCAGGATTTATTGGTCCATACGAGGAAGCTCCTGTTGGTCCATACGAGGCAGCATTTATTGGTCCATACGAGGCAGCATTTATTGGTCCATACGAGGCAGCTCCTGTTGGTCCATACGAGGCAGCTCCTGTTGGTCCATACGAGGCAGCTCCTGTTGGTCCATACGAGGCAGTTCCTGTTGGTCCATACGAGGCAGCTCCTGTTGGTCCATACGAGGCAGCACATATTGGTCCATACTGTTGACAACATGAACGATATTATGACAGGAAATGGAAACAAACCCATTATTTGTATTAGTGCAGTGGGTATTGATGGAGTAAGTTAGGAGTGAGGAACTAATACAGAGATTCAAGACAGCAATAGAATTAGTTAGGAACAAGGGAGGAATCCCGATCATATGTGGCATTCTTCCAAGAAAAGGAGTGGGAAATGAATGGATGTCAAGGGCACTTGGTGTCAATTGCCGGCTGGAAAGATATTGCAAATCAAATGCTATATCTTTCATAGACAACTGGGAACACTTCTATGGAAGAAATGAAATGTATGCTCGTGATGGGGTGCATCTATCGAGGGCTGGGGTTGTTGCTGTTGCGAACTCGTTGGAACCAGTGGTTAGAGACATTTGTTTGAACATAAGAACAAAGGTAACCGCTGAAGGCCTATTTGCCCATACGAGGCAGCTCCTATTTATAACCACCCAATCCCACTCATATACATGTTCAACCCACACTTGAAACAATCGAGGGACCCCACCTCCACCACGTTACGCGGCAATTGGTTCCACAAATAAACAACCCTGTTACCGAACCAGTATTTACCCAAGTCTTTCCTAAATCTAAACTTATCCAATTGGTTCGCGTTCTATCTTGTGTTGATACTTTTAATACTCCATTAATATCCCCCCTGTTATGTCCATTCATCAACTTGTAAACCTCTATCATGTCACCCCTAACTCTTCGCCTCTCCAGTGAATGCCATTTAGGTTTTGTTAATCTTTCTTCATTGTTTATAATATATATAAATGATTTAGGTTCAGGTTTGAGTAGCAACATTTGCAAATTTGCTGATGATACAAAAATCGGCAGGGAAATTAACACGGAAGAAGACTTACTATCACTTCAAGTTGATCTAAATAGGGTTTTAGAATGATCAAAGGATTGGCAGATGCAGTTTAATGCTGATAAATGTAAAGTTCTGAGGCTAGGTAATGAGGATAGAGTTACAAGATACGAGCTAGATGGTGTTGAGATTGCGAAGTCGGATTGCGAAAGGGATCTGGGAGTTATGATTAGTAAGAATTTAAAACAAAAGGTTCAATGCATGAATGTTCGTAATAAGGCAAATAGGACACTGGGATTTATTAATCGCACCGTTAGTAACAAGACACCTGGTGTGGTTCTTCAGCTATATCTTGGTTAGGCCCCATTTAGATTATGCAGTTCAGTTTTGGTCGCCGTACTATAGAATGGATATAAATTCACTTGAACGTGTCCAGCGTAGGATGACTAAGTTAATTCCCCAAATTAGAAATCTTTCATATGAAGAAAGATTAACAAAGGTTTAATTGCATTCACTAGAAAGGCGAAGAGTTAGAGGTGACATGATGGAGGTTTACAAGTGGATGAATGGACATAACAAAGGAGATATTAATAGGGTATTAAAAGTATCAACACAAGACAGAACACGAAACAATGGGTATAAATTGGATAAGTTTAGATTTAGGAAAGACTTGGGTAAATACTGGTTCGGTAACAGGGTTGTTGATTTGTGGAACCAGTTACCGCGTAACGTGGTGGAGGTGGGTCCCTCGATTGTTTCAAGCGCAGGTTGGACATGTATATGAGTGTGATTGGGTGGTTATTGATAGGAGCTGCCTCGTATGGCAGAAGGCCAATAGGCCTTCTGCAGTTGCCTTTGTTCTTGTGACACTGTTGCAGGTGTTTTACCTTAAAAAATCCAGGTGTTCTAGTCCGAAAGTTTAAAATCATGATTTTTGGGCATCTCACTTGATTAAAGAATATAATTGGCTTTATGAACGCCTTATGTAAATTGGATAATAAATCCTTTTCGATACTAGACTAATATTAGGCAAGGTAAATCTTTTAACTATTAAAGCTTCAATACTTTGACGTGACTAAAGTTAAAGGAAGTCTTTAAACGAATAATCTCACTATATAGGCACTAATCTCGTTAAAGTCATAAAAAGTCTTGTTGAAATACTGAGGTGTCTTCATAGATAGTAAATGTTGGAGTAACAATACAACTGAATGTCTCCTTCCAATATTCCTTATTATCCTGCAGTACCTCTAGATGCATCCTAGTCTGTAAGGTCTTCACCAAAATATAGCGGTGTAAGCAGACGTCAGGGTCACTGATAGCTAAAATCTTAGCATTTGAGAGTTCCAGTATTAATGCTCGCTCATTCCTCAGTTGAAAACTTATAGCGGACGTGACTCCTGCAGCGGCCGATGAAAACATCTTGCAAGAACAGGCTTTAGTAACAAACTGAGAGAAAATGTCGCTATGTCGCTATTTATTTAAAATAAGGTCAGGTGAACCAAACAGTTAAAGTAACTCCAGAAAGTCTTTTGTCCCATATGAGTCAGATGCAAATTATGTGAGCCTAAATAATTGTTTTATGAATAACGTTCCTTAAACGTTATTTATATAAATAAATTATGACCATACATATATATATATATAATGGACATAAAAATAAATAAAATAAATTATAGAACTTTGGTTCTGGGCCAATATTCCCTCCGAACTTACCTTTATTCCTATGTTCTTTAATCTATCAAAAGAATACAAGAACGCCGGCAACTGCAGGAGGACTACTAGCTCATTACACACAGAAATCACAATTGCGTGATGCATCAATTGAACAAATCCACAAGGGCCGCGACGAGGACTCGAACCCACGTCCGAGAGCACCCCAGACGCTGCCACAATCGACCGAGCCCCGACACGGCACAAGAACAGCAACCAGAAACTCCACCGGTTTAAAACTTTGGGTTTAAACTGTTAGTAGATAGTGGTATGGGAATTGATAGGGAGGAAGGAGGTAATAAAAGTATATGTTTGTTGGAGAAAGGAATTGGCAAAATGATCAGGGAAAGAAAAGGGCCTCAAAATAACAATTCACTTAGGATATATTAAACTAACAGTAGAAGTCTAAGAAATAAAATAAACGAGTTAAATGCTCTTGTCTGCACAGAAAAAAGAGATATTATTGTACTTACCGAAACGTGGATGAATGTAGAAAATAGAGAACTATTAGCTGAATATCAAATAGATGGATTTAAACTATTTCACACAGATAGATATATTAGACGAGGAGGGGGAGTAGCCATATATGTTAGGGACAATTTGAAATGTAGTCTCAAAGAGGGAATCAAAACTGAGCCACACACAGAAACTATTTGGATAGAATTAAACGAAAAAGCAAATAATATTATAATAGGAGTTATATATAGGCCACCAAATTTAGACAGAATGGAAGCAAAGCACCTATGGAATGAAATATCTAGAGCATCTAGATCTAACAGTATTTATGTCATGGGTGACTTTAATTTTAGTGGAATAAACTGGTTGAACAAAACAGGGAATAGTGAAGCAGAAGATTTTCTAGAATTAATTGACGATTGCTTTCTTACGCAACACATTAAGGAACCAACACGGGAAAATAATATTTTAGATTTAGTGTTAACTAACAAGGAAACACAAATTAATGACATCGAAATAGGGAGTGAGCTAGGGAACAGTGATCACAAAGAAATCAGATTTAGCATAGAATGGAATAGACCTGTAGGAGAAAATTCTGTTAAAGTGCCAGATTTTCGAAAAAGCTGATTTTAATAGCCTAAGAAATTTTTTGGGTCAAATTGATTGGAAAGTCTTGGGAATGGGGTATGGGCCGGTCTTAGAGCGAGACATGAACCCAGCGATAGGTGACGTAAAAGGGGATTTCGATGTGGATTCAAAATATAACCAATTTAAAAATATTTTAACCAAAGCCCAGGAATGTAGTATACCATATAAAGAGAGCGTGGTACAAAAGGATTAAGAATGGGGAAGTCACTTTAGAACAGGAATTCATACAACTGGTTAGAAATGTTAAAAAAGAGATTAGGAAAGCAAAAAGAAACTATGAAGTTCGCATAGCAGGGCAAGCAAAGACAAATCCTAAAGGGTTTTTCAGTTATACCGGACAAAGATTAGGGAGAGGATAGGTCCATTAAAATCTGAGACAGGTCAAATAACAGATAGTGATGAAGAGATGAGTAGTATTTTTAATAAATATTTTATCTCTATATTTAATAAAGAGGAACTTAACAATATGCCTTCAGCCGAACAAGTCTATTTGGGTGGGGACGAGGACAGGTTGACGAGTTTAGCAGTTACCAGGGAGGATGTTCTTAAACAAATAGTAAAACTCAAACCAAACAAATCCCCAGGGCCGGATGAAGTGTTTGCCAGGGTGCTTAAAGAATGCAAAGAGGAGCTTTGCGACCCACTGTCAACCATATTTAATAAATCAATAGAGTCAGGTAGAGTGCCAGAGTTTTGGAAAGTTGCTAATGTGATACCAGTTTTTAAGAAAGGAGATAGATCACTTGCGTCTAACTATCGACCAATTAGCCTAACGTCTATTGTAGGAAAGTTACTCGAATCTATAATAGCAAATAAAATTCGTCTTCATCTTGAAAAACATAAATTAATAATTGAGTCGCAACATTGTTTTATAAATGGCCGTTCATGTTTAACAAATTTGTTATCTTTTTATTCCAGCATAGTTGAGGCAGTTGATAGTGGTAAGGATTGTGATGTTGTGTACCTTGACTTTAGCAAAGCTTTTGATACAGTGCCACATGAAAGACCGATTAAAAAGATAGAGGCTCATGGTATTGGGGGTGCTATATTAAGCTGGATTAGGGCATGGTTATACCAAAGGAAACAGAGAGTTAGTATAAATGGAGTCAAGTCAGAGTGGGAAAATGTAAGTGGAGTGCCTCAGGGCTCTGTCCTGGGACCTCTGTTGTTTATAATATATATAAATGATTTAGATTCAGGTTTGAGTAGCAACATTTGCAAATTTGCCGATGATACGAAAATCGGCAGGGAAATTAATTCGGAGGAGGACTCACTATCACTTCAAGTTGATCTAGGTAGGGTTTTGAAATGGTCAAAGGATTGACAGATGCAGTTTAATGCTGATAAATGGGTATTTGGGTATTTGGGTAAATACTGGTTCAGTAACAGGGTTGTTGATTTGTGGAACCGCGTAACGTGCTGGAGGTGGGGTCCCTCGATTGTTTCAAGCGCGGGTTGGACAAGTATATGAGTGGGATTGGGTGGTTATAAATAGGAGCTGCCTCGTATGGGCCAATAGGCCTTCTGCAGTTGCCTTTGTTCTTATGTTCTTAATGTAAAGTTCTGAGGCTAGGTAATGATGATAGAGTTACAAGATACGAGCTAGATTGTGTCGAGATTGCGAAGTCGGATTGCGAAAGGGATCTGGGAGTTATGATTAGTAAGAATTTAAATCAAAAGGATCAATACATCAATGTTCGTAATAAGGCAAATAGGACACTGGGATTTATTAATCGAAGCGTTAGTAACAAGACACCTGGTGTGGTTCTTCAGCTATATCTTGGTTAGGCCCCATTTAGATTATGCAGTTCAGTTTTGGTCGCCGTACTATAGAATGGATATAAACTCACTTGAACGTGTCCAGCGTAGGATAAGTTAATTCCCCAAATTAGAAATCTTTCATATGAAGAAAGATTAACAAAGCTTAAATTGCATTCACTGGAAAGGCGAAGAGTTAGAGGTGACATGATAGAGGTTTACAAGTGGATGAATGGACACAACAAAGGGGGATATTAATAGGGCATTAAAAGTATCAACACAAGACACAACACGAAACAATGGGTATAAATTGGATAAGTTTAGATTTAGGAAAGACTTGGGTAAATACTGGTTCAGTAACAGGGTTGTTGATTTGTGGAACCAATTACCGCGTAACGTGGTGGAGGTGGGGTCCCTCGATTGTTTCAAGTGTGGGTTGGACAAGTATATGAGTGGGATTGGGTGGTTATAGAATAGGAGCTGCCTCGTATGGGCCAATAGGCCTTCTGCAGTTGCCTTTGTTCTTATGTTCTTATCAACTGGAGTCTTGCCAATATATTAAGAACATATTCATAGATGATACTGAATTCCTATTGGCCAGTTCATAATTATCTTAACCACTCTGGAATTTTTCTCACATGACTGGCAGGGACTCACAGACTCATTTAACTCACTATAACTCACACTTTACTATAACAAGTTAACATAACAAGCTACTTAACAACCTTAACTTACTTTTATATCAATTATCTCCCAACAAATATTACTTTAAGACAATATAAAAACTCATGGAATATAATTTTCATATATAATTATTATTAATATTGTTCCCAACTAATTAAATATCCAGAAAAGATTTATTGGTTGTATATAATACATTTCGAGATGTATCTATACATATTTATACACAAAAATACAAACTGGAGAAGATAAGTCTTGTATCTTCTCGTTATCTCGAAGGTAGAAAGTGGTAATTGGCAATTCACTCTTAAGTCTATCGTTAAGACGGTCATTTCTCTATGGAACGAGCGCCTTCGACACTGATGTGGGCGGAGCCACCAAGCCAAATTAACCAATCAGAAATATTATGCTCATTTACGTCTCGAAATTGGTGCTCGCTGATTGGCCAATCTCGGTTTCTCTGACGTAATTAGTGCCTCTTGATTCGCTATTATTGGTTAGTTTCTGTGACGTCATTGTATTTGTGGGTTTTGATTGGCCTGTCATGTTCCTATTTCTGTGACGTCAAGCGATGTTATTGGTCGAATTGTCCCAACACCTGTTACAGGGGTTAACACAATTGTTTGTGTATATATATATATATATATATATATATATATATATATATATATATATATATATATATATATATATATATATATATATATATATATATATATATATATATATATATATATATATATTCGATCTCCTGGTGGAAGTGTTCTAAGTTTGTGTATATATATATATATATATATATATATATATATAATATATAATATGATATATATATATATATATATATATATATATATATATATATATATATATATATATATTATATATATATATATATATATATATATATATATAAACAAATGACAAACAGCAAGCGTCACACCTGTACAAACAGTCAATGGACATTTGATGGTTACTGAGCCACAGCAACCTTCCCTGTCCCCCCAGTCCTCCCCACCATTCCCCACTCTCTCGTCCGATGTCTTTCCAAATGGTGAAGGGGCCTTCATATTACAGTGATGGGAACATCAAGTGATCTGATGTTCCTATCACTGTAATATATGAAAAACAGTTATAAAATGAAATGAAAATATGAAAAAATATAAAAATAAACTATTCTCACGAAATGAACGGTATGGTAAACAACACAGCTCAATTCCAACACAATGTCACACAAAATAATTCACTAAAAATAGAATAAATCGAAATCTATGAAAATAAAATTTATCAATGCAATCGGAAACATTGAAATGGAATTCGTGACATATTTAGTATAGCATGAATGTTACTATTGTGTGCAACAGATGGCGCTGTTTTTCAAAAACGCATGTTTTTACCTGTCACAGGGGTGGCATCTGTATAGTAGACATATAAAAAGACGCGCCTATTCGAATGCAACGTTGTGGCAAAGTGTCAAAGCAATTGGTGAAGAACGTTTGGAGATTAGCGATTTGGAACAAATGAACATTTCCATTTTTATTTATATAGATTACAAAAGTGGATATAATAGGGAAATAGGTCATGAGTTATTGAATTCGACAACCAGTGGCTATAAACCGGGGTCCAAGAGCTAAAGCACGATCTTGCAGGTACAAATAGGTGAGTACACACCCACACACACACACACACACACACACACATACACATACACATACACATACACATACATATACACATACACTTACACACACACACACACACACACATGTTTACATGCGTAGAGTCCTACATGTCGATGTTTGCGGATGACGCAAAGTTGATGAGAAGAGTTGTGACAGATGAGGATTGCAGGATCCTCCAAGAGGACCTGAACAGGTTGCAGAGATGGTCAGAGAAATGGCTACTAGAATTCAACACGAGCAAATGTAAAGTTATGGAAATGGGACTAGGAGATAGGAGACCAAAGGGACAGTACACAATGAAGGGGAACAGCCTACATTTGACGACGCGTGAAAGAGACCTGGGGGTGGACGTAACACCTAATCTATCTCCTGAGGCACATATAAATAGGATAACGACAGCAGCGTACTCTACACTGGCAAAAGTTAGAACATCATTCAGAAACCTAAGTAAGGAGGCATTTAGGGCGCTTTACACTGCCTACGTAAGGCCAGTCTTAGAGTATGCCGCCTCATCATGGAGTCCCCATCTGAAGAAGCATATAATGAAACTGGAAAAGGTTCAGAGGTTTGCAACGAGACTCGTCCCAGAGCTACGAGGGATGGGGTATGAGGAGCGCCTGAGGGAACTGTGCCTTACGACACTAGAAAGAAGAAGGGAGAGGGGGGACATGATAGGAACGTATAAGATACTCAGAGGGATTGACAGAGTGGACATAGACGAAATGTTCACACGGAATAGTAACAGAACGAGGGGACATGGATGGAAGCTTGAAACTCAGATGAGTCACAGAGATGTTAGGAAGTTTTCTTTTAGCGTGAGAGTAGTGGGAAAATGGAATGCACTTCAGGAACAGGTTGTGGAAGCAAATACTATTACTAATTTTAAAACCAGGTATGATAGGGAAATGGGACAGGAGTCATTGCTGTAAACAACCGATGCTCGAAAGGCGGGATCCAAGAGTCAATGCTCGATCCTGCAAGCACAAATAGGTGAGTACAAATAGGTGAGTACACACACACACACACGCACGCACGCACGCACACACACACACACACACACACACACACACACACACACACACACACACACACACACACACACACACACACACACGCACGCACGCACGCACGCACGCACACACACACACACACACACACACGCACGCACGCACGCACGCACGCACGCACACACACACACACACACACACACACACACACACACACACACACACACACACACACACATGATGATGTTAGAAACTTGTGTAAGGAATCTTTCAGAACATTATATACCACATATGTCAGACCAATCCTGGAGTATGCGGCTCCAGCATGGAGTCCATATCTAGTCAAGGATAAGACTAAACTGGAAAAGGTTCAAAGGTTTGCCACCAGACTAGTACCCGAGCTGAGAGGTATGAGCTACGAGGAGAGACTACGGGAATTGAACCTCACTTCGTTGGAAGACAGAAGAGTTTGGGGGGACATGATCACCACATTCAAGATTCTCAAGGGAATCGACAGGGTTGATAAAGACAGTCTATTTAACACAAGGGGCACACGCACTAGGGGACACAGGTGGAAACTGAGTGCCCAAATGAGCCACAGAGATATTAGAAAGAACTTTTTTAGTGTCAGAATTGTTGACAAATGGAATGCATTAGGCAGCGATGTGGTGGAGGCTGACTCCATACACAGTT
Organism: Procambarus clarkii; assembly: GCF_020424385.1. Taxonomy (NCBI): domain Eukaryota; kingdom Metazoa; phylum Arthropoda; class Malacostraca; order Decapoda; family Cambaridae; genus Procambarus; species Procambarus clarkii. The sequence continues at coordinate 22,912 of NW_025554962.1, read as the reverse complement.
TCAAGTGTAGATATGATAGAGCCCAATAGGCTCAGGAACCTGTACACCTGTTGATTGACGGTTGGGAGGCGGGACCAAAGAGCCAGAGCTCAACCCCCGCAAGCACAACAAGGTGAGTACAACAAGGTGAGTACACACACACACCCCCCCACACACACACACAAACAAACAAACACATAACCGACAATAATAAGCCTGATCTCGGAGCCACAAAACTCATATATTTCACCACCGCCGTTTACAAGTCAGTGCCGTACGATAACATCTTCATTACCGGCTGGCGTCGACGCCCTTTCCTTGGCGCGCGCCCCCGCTGCCTGACGCACCACCTTATCCAAGCTTTCACTTCTGGCCAAGAGAATTATGGCTGCTTTTGGCCGGCTATCCGGCCCCTGGCGGCTCCAAGATGATGGCAACGAAGAATTATTCGCCCCGTGATAGATTATCAGTGCAAATTTGGCCGAGGGAAATGCAGCTCTTAAAAGAAAAGAAAATATTGATAAAATTTGCTTAAAGGGACACTATGATGCTGGAAATTATCGTCACTCGGCCGTCAGGACCTGTGAGTGACTGTTTCAGGGTGAGGGTAACTCCTCTAAAGGTACTCACCCGGCGTTACTCATCTTGTGAGTGGACACACCGCCATAGTGACAGTATTGGGCAGCGTCACTCATCCTGTGAGTGAACACACCGCCATAGTGACAGTATTGGGCAGCGCCACTAATCCTGTGAGTGAACACACCGCCATAGTGACAGTATTGGGCAGCGCCACTCATCCTGTGAGTGGACACACCGCCATAGTGACAGTATTGGGCAGCGCCAATCATCCTGTGAGTGGACACACCGCCATAGTGACAGTATTGGGCAGCGCCACTCGTCCTGTGAGTGGACACACCACCATAGTGACAGTATTGGGCAGCGCCACTAATCCTGTGAGTGAACACACCGCCATAGTGACAGTATTGGGCAGCGCCACTCATCCTGTGAGTGGACACACCGCCATAGTGACAGTTTTGGGCAGCGTCACTCATCCTGTGAGTGGACACACCGCCATAGTGACAGTATTGGGCAGCGTCACTCATCCTGTGAGTGGACACACCGCCATAGTGACAGTATTGGGCAGCGCCACTCATCCTGTGAGTGGACACACCGCCATAGTGACAGTATTGGGCAGCGCCACTCATCCTGTGAGTGGACACACCGCCATAGTGACAGTATTGGGCAGCGCCAATCATCCTGTGAGTGGACACACCGCCATAGTGACAGTATTGGGCAGCGCCACTCGTCCTGTGAGTGGACACACCACCATAGTGACAGTATTGGGCAGCGCCACTAATCCTGTGAGTGAACACACCGCCATAGTGACAGTATTGGGCAGCGCCACTCATCCTGTGAGTGGACACACACGCCATAGTGACAGTTTTGGGCAGCGTCACTCATCCTGTGAGTGGACACACCGCCATAGTGACAGTATTGGGCAGCGTCACTCATCCTGTGAGTGGACACACCGCCATAGTGACAGTATTGGGCAGCGCCACTCATCCTGTGAGTGGACACACCGCCATAGTGACAGTATTGGGCAGCGCCACTCATCCTGTGAGTGAACACACCGCCATAGTGACAGTATTGGGCAGCGCCACTCATCCTGTGAGTGAACACACCGCCATAGTGACAGTATTTGGCAGCGTCACTCATGCTGTGAGTGGACACACCGCCATAGTGACAGTATTGGGCAGTGTCACTCATCCTGTGAGTGGACACACCGCCATAGTGACAGTATTGGGCAGCGCCACTCATCCTGTGAGTGAACACACCGCCATAGTGACAGTATTGGGCAGCGTCACTCATCCTGTGAGTGAACACACCGCCATAGTGACAGTATTGGGCAGCGCCACTCATCCTGTGAGTGAACACACCGCCATAGTGACAGTATTGGGCAGCGACACTCATCCTGTGAGTGGACACACCGCCATAGTGACAGTATTGGGCAGCGCCACTCATCCTGTGAGTGGACACACCGCCATAGTGACAGTATTGGGCAGCGCCACTCATCCTGTGAGTGAACACACCACCATAGTGACAGTATTGGGCAGCACCACTCATCCTGTGAGTGAACACACCGCCATAGTGACAGTATTGGGCAGCGTCACTCATCCTGTGAGTGAACACACCGCCATAGTGACAGTATTGGGCAGCGTCACTCATCCTGTGAGTGAACACACCGCCATAGTGACAGTATTGGGCAGCGTCACTCATCCTGTGAGTGAACACACCGCCATAGTGACAGTATTGGGCAGCGTCACTCATCCTGTGAGTGAACACACCGCCATAGTGATGGCGGTGTGTCCACTCACAGAACTAACTAACCTAACTAAACCTAAACTAAACTAATTAACTAAAATTAAACTAATTACAACTAATTAAGTAAAGAACTAACCTAACCAAGAAGCAAGCAACAAGGAACAACCTGGACGATGTGAACACGGAACAGGAAATATAACTGTTTAATCTGTTGAACAATGTGACCATTACATAGTCCATTACATTACATAGACCATTACATAGCAACAATGTGACCATTACATAGGAACAGTGTGACCATTACATAGGAACAATGTGACCATTACATAGGAACAATGTGACCATTACATAGGAACAATGTGACCATTACATAGACCATTACATAGAGAAACCATTACATAGAGGTGTTTGATGAGTCAGTTGTGTCAAGTGTATGACTGGGGGAAGAGTCTATCTTGCCCCCAGGTCCTGTACACACTCTTAGAGAACTCTTAGAGAACTCTTAGAGAACTCTTAGAGAACTCTTAGACACAATACAATTGGAAATGGAACTCAAAGGAAAACAAACAGACACAAAACCCAATACATTCATAAGCAGCTAATGGATAAGAAGCTGATATAAGATTATATAGATAATCAATCTTTATTTATGGAAGATTTTTTTAAGGAAGCTCAGTAAAATATAGGAGCCAAGAATATTCCAATACTTTCACAATGATTGGGAGCAACAGGAGACGGAGCAGAGAACGGTAGCAGAGAACGGTAGACACACGAGGAGCAGAACAGAACAACACACAATGATTGGGAGCAACAGGAGACGGAGCAGAGAACGGTAGACACACGAGGAGCAGAACAGAACAACACACAATGATTGGGAGCAACAGGAGACGGAGCAGAGAACGGTAGACACACGAGGAGCAGAACAGAACAACACACAATGATTGACACAGGAGACGGAGCAGAGAACGGTAGCACACGAGGAGCAGAACAGAACAACACACTATGATTGGGAGCAACAGGAGACGGAGCAGAGAACGGTAGACACACGAGGAGCAGAACAGAACAACACAACATTTAAACAAGAAAAAAGTGTCAAGAATCAGTTTCCACGAAAACGGAAGAATGTCTCACAGAGAATGACAAGAAAATGTGTGTGTAGAATTCATTACTTCCAGGAAGACTTTATGACACGACCAGAACAGCCTCCAAATGTACGGTTTCCAAGGGAACAGACACTGACAGCAGACCTCTACAGACTCTCCCTAGCATTAGTCTACAGCTCAACAAATCCCCAAGGGCCGTGACGAGGATTCGAACCTGCGTCCGAGGGCATCCCAGACGCTGCCTTAATGTTCATATGATCCATCACGCTATTGTGGTTCCGTGTGTAGTGCACAGCTCCTCACCTGAGGTGGTGGAGCTGCTTGAGATTGAGAAAGTGGTTAATGTAGGAACTACCCATTAGCAAGGAGGAGGACAGGAGCTCTCTGGACCAGCGTGACAGACAAGTGTGACCTCTTAGGTACAGGAGAGAGTGACGGGCAGGAGGGTCAGAGTGAACTGACAACGTCAAGGGTTTGACCAACATGTTACACTTATACCACAAGATGTTAACATTCAGAGAGGAGAGAGAGAGAGAAAGCTGGACCAAGAGGAGAGAGAGAGGACTGGACATAGAGGAGAGAGAGCGAGAGAGAAGAGAAACAGAGAGAGAGGGAGAGAGAGAGAGAGAGAGAGAGAGAGAGAGAGAGAGAGAGAGAGAGAGAGAGAGAGAGAGAGAGAGAGAGAGAGAGAGAGAGAGAGAGAGAGAGAGAGAGAGAGAGAGAGAGAGAGAGAGAGAGAGAGAAAGAGAGAGAGAGAGAGAGAGAGAGAGAGAGAGAGAGAGAGAGAGAGAGAGAGAGAGAGAGAGAGAGAGAGAGAGAGACAGAGAGAGAGAGAGAGAAAGAGAGAGAGAGAGAGAGAGAGAGAGAGAGAGAGAGAGAGAGAGAGAGAGAGAGAGAGAGAGAGAGAGAGAGAGAGAGAGAGAGAGAGAGAGAGAGAGAGAGAGAGAGAGAGAGAGAGAGAGAGAGAGAGAGAGAGAGAGAGAGAGAGAGAGAGACAGAGAGAGACAGAGAGAGACAGAGAGAGAGAGACAGAGAGAGAGAGAGAGAGAGAGAGAGAGAGAGAGAGAGAGAGAGAGAGAGAGAGAGAGAGAGAGAGAGAGAGAGAGAGAGAGAGAGAGAGAGAGAGAGAGAGAAAGAGAGACAGAGAGAGAGAGAGAGAGTGTGCTGGCCAGTCTGCATCTTCCTGAACTACCACACAGCCTCTGACACTGTCCCCCAGTAAGTGACCTCAACAGAAACAAGAAAGTGATCCTGACATACTGGGAAGATACTGAGACTGGAGAAGGAATACCATTCAAGAAGACATGAGAGTAAGACGAGAGACATGAGCACGGTGAGAGGCAGGAAGCGGAGTGCCTCAAGGATCAGTACCACACCTCATCCTCTTCCTAATATTCTTATACCAGTTACCAGTCACGCTAAACTTACTTATATCGCTTGTTAACGACACATATTTAATGAGGCTAACAAGAAGTATAGACGACTGGAGTACATGAACTATACATGAACTATACATGAACTATACATGAACTATACATGAACTATACATGAACTATAGTACATATGAATCTGAAGATGAACTATACAGCTTCCGGAGTTGTTTGGTTAAATGGCTACTAGACTTTAACTCATAAAAATGCAAGACTTTGAGAATAATACATGGAAATATTACCATTTATTTTCCCACTTCAAGGAAGAAAAGTCAGTTTCCCACTTCAGGAAAACATATAAACATGAGAGAATACATAACTGAACATGTAACACCAGAGGCAAACATCAACACAATATCACCAGCGTCATCTGCAAGACTGACAAAAGTCAAGTTAACCTTGAGGACCGTGGGACAAAGATACCTTCTGAGAGAGGACCACATCTTGAGTATGCGGCCCCGGCATGGAACCCCAGCCTAAAGAAACACAAACCTAGAACTATGCAACAAGTCTCGTGTCTGAGCTATTGACCAAGAGGGAGGAGAAGCAATTACCAAACTTGAGAACAGTATTACGGGCTCGCCATAGCCCGTGCTACATGGACACTTCGTTCTGAGGAGCTAAATCTAAAACACGAAAGAGGAGAACAGTAGAACAAGAGAACACAATTACGAGCTGGAGACACAGACGTGAATACATCACAGGAAGTCATTTAGGGTTAAAAGAGGCAAATAGATGGAGAAAGTTGGATAGGGAATGTTCTCGAAGGTGTTTACTTACTCAGATGCGGAGGAAATGGTCTCTGAGTAGAGCTACGGGTGTATGGCAGGGTGGGTGTATGGCAGGGTGGGTGTATGGCAGGGTGGGTGTATGGCAGGGTGGGTGTATGGCAGGGTGGGTGTCTGGCAGGGTGTATGGCAGGGTGGGTGTATGGCAGGGTGTATGGCAGGGTGGGTGTATGGCAGGGTGGGTGTATGGCAGGGTGGGTGTATGGCAGGGTGGGTGTATGGCAGGGTGGGTGTATGGCAGGGTGGGTGTATGGCAGGGTGGGTGTATGGCAGGGTGGGTGTATGGCAGGGTGGGTGTATGGCAGGGTGGGTGTATGGCAGGGTGGGTGTATGGCAGGGTGGGTGTATGGCAGGGTGGGTGGGTGTGGGTGTATGGCAGGGTGTATGGCAGGGGTGGGTGTATGGCAGGGTGGGTGTATGGCAGGGTGGGTGTATGGCAGGGTGGGTGTATGGCAGGGTGTATGGCAGGGTGGGTGTATGGCAGGGTGGGTGTATGGCAGGGTGGGTGTATGGCAGGGTGGGTGTATGGCAGGGTGGGTGTATGGCAGGGTGGGTGTATGGCAGGGTGGGTGTATGGCAGGGTGGGTGTATGGCAGGGTGGGTGTATGGCTGGGTGGGTGTATGGCAGGGAGGGTGTATGGCTGGGGGGTGTAAGAAGGAAGGGTGTATGGCAGGGAGGGTGTATGGCAGGGTGGGTGTATGGCTGGGTGGGTGTATGGCAGGGTGGTGTATGGCAGGGTGGTGTATGGCAGGGTGGGTGTATGGTAGGGTGTGTGTATGGCAGGGTGTGTGTATGGCAGGGTGGGTGTATGGCAGGGTGTATGGCAGGGTGGGTGTATGGCAGGGTGGGTGTATGGCAGGGTGGGTGTATGGCAGGGTGGGTGTATGGCAGGGTGGGTGTATGGCAGGGTGGGTGTATGACATGGTGGGTGTATGGCAGGGTGGGTGTATGGCTGGGTGTATGGCAGGGTGGGTGTATGGCAGGGTGGGTGTATGGCAGGGTGGGTGTATGGCAGGGTGGGTGTATGGCAGGGTGGTGTATGGCAGGGTGGGTGTATGGCAGGGTGGGTGTATGGCAGGGTGGGTGTATGGCAGGGTGGGTGTATGGCAGGGTGGGTGTATGGCAGGGTGGGTGTATGGCAGGCAGGTGGGTGTATGGCAGGGTGGGGGTGGGTGGGGTGTATGGCAGGGTGGGTGTATGGCAGGGTGGGTGTATGGCAGGGTGGGTGTATGGCAGGGTGGGTGTATGGCAGGGTGGGTGTATGGCAGGGTGGGTGTATGGTGGGTGGGTGTATGGCAGGGTGGGTGTATGGCAGGGGTGGGTGTATGGCAGGGTGTATGGCAGGGTGGGTGTATGGCAGGGTGGGTGTATGGCAGGGTGGGTGTATGGCAGGGTGTATGTATGGCAGGGTGGGTGTATGGCTGGGTGTATGGCAGGGTGGGTGTATGGCAGGGTGGGTGTAAGGCTGGGTGGGTGTATGGCAGGGTGGGTGTATGGCAGGGTGGGTGTATGGCAGGGTGGGTGTATGGCAGGTGGGTGTATGGCATGGTGGGTGTATGGCAGGGTGGGTGTATGGCAGGGTGGGTGTATGGCAGGGTGGGAGTATGGCAGGGTGGGTGTATGGCAGGGTGTGTGGCAGGGTGGGTGTATGGCAGGGTGGGTGTATGGCAGGGTGGGTGTATGGCAGGGTGGGTGTATGGCTGGGTGGTGGGTGTATGGCAGGGTGGGTGTATGGCAGGGTGGGTGTATGGCAGGGTGGGTGTATGGCAGGGTGGGTGTATGGCAGGGTGTATGGCATGGGTGGGTGTATGGCGTGGGTGGGTGGGTGTATGGCAGGGTGGGTGTATGGCAGTGGGTGGTGTGTATGGCAGGGCATGGGTGTATGGCAGGGTGGGTGTATGGCGTGGGAGGTGGGTGTATGGCGTGGGAGGGTGGGTGTATGGCAGGGTGGGGGTGTATGGCAGGGAGTGGGTGTATGGCAGGGTGGTGGTGGGGGGTGTATGGCAGGGTGGGTGTATGGCATGGGTGGGTGGGTGTATGGCATGGGTGGTGGGTGTATGGCAGGGTGTGGGTGTATGGCATGGGTGGTGGGTGTATGGCATGGGTGTGGGTGTATGGCAGGGTGGGTGTGTATGGCGGGGGTGGGTGGGTGTATGGCAGGGTGTGGGTGTAATATGGCAGGGTGGTGGGTGTATGGCAGGGTGGGTGTATGGCAGGGTGGGTGTATGGCAGGGTGGGGGTGTATGGCAGGGTGGGTGTATGGCAGGGTGGGTGTATGGCAGGGTGGGTGTATGGCAGGGTGTGGGTGTATGGCAGGGTGGGTGTATGGCAGGGTGGGTGTATGGCAAGGTGGGTGTATGGCAGGAGGTGGTGTATGGCAGGGAGGGTGTATGGCAGGGAGGGTGTATGGCTGGGGGGTGTAAGAAGGGGTGTATGGCAGGGTTCTTGGGGGTGTGTGTATGGCTAGGGTGTGTGTATGGCAGGGTGGGTGTACTTCGCTAGTTCTGTCATATACATACATCATACACCCACGTGCCATACACCCACACAGTCATACAAGGAGTCACCGGCGGGAGAGGGAGGAAGAGCCCCCTTTCCCCCCCCCCCCCAAGGGGTCACTACGGGTCACTGATCAAGAAAACTGTTGTGAAAAGTTCAGATCAACAAACTGCTCCGTCGAGCGAGCGGCCAACTTGGAAACAGTTTCAAGACGACTTATGCAAATGACTTTTACAATTTAGGTTCATGTTATGCTCGCTTTACGTCGGTTTGTTTAAACTGTGCGAGTTTTAAGTGGTTTGTGTTTTAATTTTTAAAATTTTGCCCCGAGGGGCGAGTATATTGGGCAGCGTCACTCATCCTGTGAGTGGACACACCGCCATAGTGACAGTATTGGGCAGCGTCACTCATCCTGTGAGTGGACACACCGCCATAGTGACAGTATTGGGCAGCGCCACTCATCCTGTGAGTGGACACACTGCCATAGTGACTGTATTGGGCAGCGCCACTCATCCTGTGAGTGGACACACCGCCATAGTGACAGTATTGGGCAGCGCCACTCATCCTGTGAGTGGACACACCGCCATAGTGAGAGTATTGGGCAGCGCCACTCATCCTGTGAGTGGACACACCGCCATAGTGACAGTATTGGGCAGCGCCACTCATCCTGTGAGTGGACACACCGCCATAGTGACAGTATTGGGCAGCGCCACTCATCCTGTGAGTGGACACACCGCCATAGTGACAGTATTGGGCAGCGCCACTCATCCTGTGAGTGGACACACCGCCATAGTGACAGTATTGGGCAGCGCCACTCATCCTGTGAGTGGACACACCGCCATAGTGACAGTATTGGGCAGCGCCACTCATCCTGTGAGTGGACACACCGCCATAGTGACAGTATTGGGCAGCGCCATTCATCCTGTGAGTGGACACACCGCCATAGTGACAGTATTGGCAGCGCCACTCATCCTGTGAGTGGACACACCGCCATAGTGACAGTATTGGGCAGCGCCACTCAACCTGTGAGTGGACACACCGCCATAGTGACAGTATTTGGCAGGGTCACTCGTCCTGTGAGTGGACACCCTGCCATAGTGTCAGTATTGGGCAGCGCCACTCATCCTGACAGTGGCCACCCCCCATTAGTGACAGTATTGGGCAGCGCCATTCATCCTGTGAGTGGACACACCGCCATAGTGACAGTATTGGCAGCGCCACTCATCCTGTGAGTGAACACCGCCATAGTGACAGTATTGGGCAGCGCCACTCATCCTGTGAGTGGACACACCGCCATAGTGACAGTATTGGGCAGCGCCACTCATCCTGTGAGTGGACACACCGCCATAGTGACAGTATTGGGCAGCGCCACTCATCCTGTGAGTGGACACACCGCCATAGTGACAGTATTGGGCAGCGCCACTCATCCTGTGAGTGGACACACCGCCATAGTGACAGTATTGGGCAGCGCCACTCATCCTGTGAGTGAACACCGCCATAGTGACAGTATTGGGCAGCGCCACTCATCCTGTGAGTGGACACACCGCCATAGTGACAGTATTGGGCAGCGCCACTCGTCCTGTGAGTGAACACCGCCATAGTGACAGTATTGGGCAGCGCCACTCATCCTGTGAGTGGACACACCGCCATAGTGACAGTATTGGGCAGCGCCACTCATCCTGTGAGTGGACACACCGCCATAGTGACAGTATTGGGCAGCGCCACTCATCCTGTGAGTGAACACCGCCATAGTGACAGTATTGGGCAGCGCCACACATCCTGTGAGTGGACACACCGCCATAGTGACAGTATTGGGCAGCGCCACTCATCCTGTGAGTGGACACACCGCCATAGTGACAGTATTGGGCAGCGCCACTCATCCTGTGAGTGGACACACCGCCATAGTGACAGTATTGGGCAGCGCCACTCATCCTGTGAGTGGACACACCGCCATAGTGACAGTATTGGGCAGCGCCACTCATCCTGTGAGTGAACACCGCCATAGTGACAGTATTGGGCAGCGCCACTCATCCTGTGAGTGGACACACCGCCAGAGTGACAGTATTGGGCAGCGTCACTCATCCTGTGAGTGGACACACCGCCATAGTGACAGTATTGGGCAGCGCCACTCATCCTCTGAGTGGACACACCGCCACAGTGACAGTATTGGGCAGCGCCACTCATCCTCTGAGTGGACACACCGCCATAGTGACAGTATTGGGCAGCGCCACTCATCCTGTGAGTGGAACACCGCCATAGTGACAGTATTGGGCAGCGCCACTCATCCTGTGAGTGGACACACCGCCATAGTGACAGTATTGGGCAGCGCCACTCATCCTGTGAGTGGACACACCGCCAGAGTGACAGTATTGGGCAGCGTCACTCATCCTGTGAGTGGACACACCGCCACAGTGACAGTATTGGGCAGCGCCACTCATCCTCTGAGTGGACACACCGCCACAGTGACAGTATTGGGCAGCGTCACTCAATTCTGCTTTATTGTTAATTCTCCATACATGTGATCAGCTATTAGTTCATTTATGTGATCTAGGTGTATATATATATATATATGTGTGGTGTTGTACAGAATATTGTACTAGGTTACATATCTGATTGGCTACAAAAAAGTGAACATTAAGAAGAAATAAAGGGAAGTTTGTTTCTTAGAGGCTATAGATGTCTTTGAACTCCTCTCTCTCTCTCCGTGTCTCTCTGTCAACACCGCACGCAGGTTTAGACCTGGCAACACCGCACACAGGTGTAGACCTGGCAACACCGCACACAGGTGTAGACCTGGCAACACCGCACACAGGTGTAGACCTGGCAACACCGCACACAGGTGTAGACCTGGCACCACCACACACAGGTGTAGACCTGGCACCACCGCACACAGTTGTAGACCTGGCACCACCGCACACAGGTGTAGGCCTGGCACCACCGCACACAGGTGTAGACCTGGCACCACCACACACAGGTGTAGGCCTGGCACCACCGCACACAGGTGTAGACCTGGCAACACCGCACGCAGGGGGGACTCACTTAAACATAACCAATCATAAACAAACATTTAAGCATCAGTGGCCAACGACACTTGTTCCTCCTTCCTCAAAGAATAAGAAATATTCCCAGAGGTAAAATGAATGTTTTCAGGAGGCTAAAATATCGTACAGAATGTGTATATGTTGCTCGGGTTGTAATGACATATGTGGACACTATGAGGCGCTGCTGCCAAATTGATAAAGTCATCGCCAGAATATCTTGACCAAGGAAAGACTTGGGAAGTAGGAGAACTCTTGAAACAGACTATAGGTTAACCACAGGTACTGTAAGGTAAACAGCTGTGGTGTAAACAATATTAAAAATTATACTTATATATTTTATTATGAGTTTAAATCATTTTACAAGAAAAGCTGTGACAGCATCAAGTATATTTTAACATGATTGAATTCACTTTCAGAATTCCTGGCCTGCAGGGTTACCTGTCGTCTATATATTATCATTTTTCCTGGTCTCGCTCCATGTGTAATATTACCACATATTTATTGATGTACATATGATGCAGCCATGCCAAGTCTTCAGCAGTGGTGCCAGGTCTTCAGTAATGGTGCCAAGTCTTCAGCAGTGGTGCCAAGTCTTCAGTAATGGTACCAAGTCTTCAGTAATGGTGCCAAGTCTTCAGCAATGTTGCCAAGTCTTCAGCAATATTGCCAAGTCTTCAGCAATGATGCCAAGTCTTCAGCAGTGTTGCCAAGTCTTCAGTAATGGTGCCAAGTCTTCAGCAATGGTGCCAAGTCTTCAGCAATGTGCCAAGTCTTCAGCAATGTTGCCAAGTCTTCAGCAATGTTGCCAAGTCTTCAGCAATGTTGCCAAGTCTTCAGAAATATTGCCAAGTCTTCACGAGTGTTGCCAAGTATTCCAGTGTTGTCAAGTCTACATCAATGAAGCCAAATCTTTCATAGTATTGCCAAGATTTCAGCAATGTTGCAAAGTCTTCAACAATGGGGCCAAGTCTTCAGCAATGTTGCCAAGTCTTCAGCAATGTTGCCAAGTCTTCAGCAATGTTGCCAAGTCTTCAACAATGGGGCCAAGTCTTCAGCAATGTTGCCAAGTCTTCAGCAATGTTGCCAAGTCTTCAGCAATGTTGCCAAGTCTTCATCAATGGGGCCAATTCTTCAGCAATGTTGCCAAGTCTTCAGCAATGTTGCCAAGTCTTCAGCAATTGTGCCAAGTCTTCAGCAATGGTGCCAAGTCTTCAACAAAGTTGCCAAGTCTTCAGCAATGTTGCCAAGTCTTCAACAATGTTGCCAAGTCTTCAGCAATGTTGCCAAGTCTTCAGCAATGGTGCCAAGTCTTCAGCAATGTTGCCAAGTCTTCAGCAATGTTGCCAAGTCTTCAGCAATGTTGCCAAGTCTTCAGCAATGTTGCCAAGTCTTCAGCAATGGTGCCAAGTCTTCAGCAATGTTGCCAAGTCTTCAGCAATGTTGCCAAGTTTTTAAGAGTGTTGCCAAGTCGTCAGCAATGTTGTCAAGTCTTCAGCACTGTGCCAAGTCTTCAGCAATGGTGCCAAGTCTTCAACAATGTTGCCAAGTCTTCAGGTCTTCATCAATGTTGCCAAGTCTTCAGCAATGTTGCCAAGTCGTCAGCACTGTTGCCAAGTCTTCAGCAATGTTGCGAAGTCGTCAGAACTGTTGCCAAGTCTTCAGCAATGTTGCCAAGTCCTCAGCAGTGTTGCCAAGTCTTCAGCAATGTTGCCAGGTCTTCAGTACTGTTGCCAAGTCTTCAGCAATGTTGCCAAGTCCTCAGCAGTGTTGCCAAGTCTTCAGCAATGTTGCCAAGTCGTCAGAACTGTTGCCAAGTCTTCAGCAATGTTGCCAAGTCCCCAGCAGTGTTGCCAAGACTTCAGCAATGTGGCCAAATCTTTAGCAGTATTGCCAAATCCTCAGCAACGTTGCCAAGTCTTCCAGAATGTTTGCAAGTCTTCACTAGTGTTGCCACATGTTAAAGTGTGTTGCATCAGCAGCGGTGCCCAGCTTGGACAACACACAAATACATTAAAATGAAATAAATTATTATAAGCTCAAAAAAAAAAAAAAAAATAAGAATTTAAAAGTCCAGACATGTAAAGCTTGGCGTTAATATAGACGTGTCTCCTCACTGCTACTCCGTCAAAAACGCTACGGTTTGGCCAATGCAGAATGCATCACACAACAGTCGGGCCGAACACCCTACACGAGTCTATTATCATTACGCCCAGAAAGCGTCACTATTAAGGTGATGTTTTGTTGCCTTAACCGTCGCATTTTATACGCTGGGGGCGACAACGTACAAAATATGGTGTGTTAACACCTAGATATAGATACTCTTGTTACAGCTACTTGCTGTAACAAGGCCCTTCACCACGGGGTAGTTAAGGACACAAACCAATTATTTAATATTTGTATAAACCAACTTTTTCCTATACGCTGCTTAAATATATATATATATATTTATATATATATATATATATATATATATATATATATATATATATATATATATATATATATATATATATATAATGGTTAGTTATGGTGGATAGTTCTGTTACCAGGGTGCTGGCTACAACACCTCAGCGTCAACACACAGGGTGCTGGCTACAACACCTCAGGGTCAACACACAGAGTGCTGGCTACAACACACATGGTCAACACACAGGGTGCTGGCTACAACACACAGGGTCAACACACAGGGTGCTGGCTACAACACCTCAGGGTCAACACACAGGGTGCTGGCTACAATACCTCAGGGTCAACACACAGGGTGCTGGCTACAACACCTCAGGGTCAACACACAGGGTGCTGGCTACAACACCTCAGGGTCAACACACAGGGTGCTGGCTACAATACCTCAGGGTCAACACACAGGGTGCTGGCTACAACACCTCAGGGTCAACACACAGGGTGCTGGCTACAACACACAGGGTCAACACACAGGGTGCTGGCTACAACACCTCAGGGTCAACACACAGGGTGCTGGCTACAACACCTCAGGGTCAACACACAGGGTGCTGGCTACAACACCTCAGGGTCAACACACAGGGTGCTGGCTACAAAACCTCAGGGTCAACACACAGGGTGCTGGCTACAACACCTCAGGGTCAACACACAGGGTGCTGGCTACAACACCTCAGGATCAACACACAGGGTGCTGGCTACAACACACAGGGTGCTGGCTACAACACCTCAGGGTCAACACACAGGGTGCTGGCTACAACACCTCAGGGTCAACACACAGGGTGCTGGCTACAACACCTCAGGGTCAACACACAGGGTGCTGGCTACAACACCTCAGGGTCAACACACAGGGTGCTGGCTACAACCACACAGGGTGCTGGCTACAACACACAGGGTCAACACACAGGGTGCTGGCTACAACACCTCAGGGTCAACACACAGGGTGCTGGCTACAACACACAGGGTCAACACACAGGGTGCTGGCTACAACACCTCAGGTCAACACACAGGGTGCTGGCTACAACACACAGAGTCAACACACAGGGTGCTGGCTACAACACACAGGGTCAACACACAGGGTGCTGGCTACAATACCTCAGGGTCAACACACAGGGTGCTGGCTACAACACCTCAGGGTCAACACACAGGGTGCTGGCTACAACACCTCAGGGTCAACACACAGAGTGCTGGCTACAACACACAGAGTCAACACACAGGGTGCTGGCTACAACACACAGGGTCAACACACAGGGTGCTGGCTACAACACCTCAGGGTCAACACACAGAGTGCTGGCTACAACACCTCAGGGTCAACACACAGGGTGCTGACTACAACACCTCAGGGTCAACACACAGAGTGCTGGCTACAACACCTCAGGGTCAACACACAGGGTGCTGACTACAACACCTCAGGGTCAACACACAGGGTGCTGGCTACAACACACAGGGTCAACACACAGGGTGCTGGCTACACCACCTCAGGGTCAACACACAGGGTGCTGGCTACAACACCTCAGGGTCAACACACAGGGTGCTGGCTACACCACCTCAGGGTCAACACACAGGGTGCTGGCTACAACACCTCAGGGTCAACACACAGGGTGCTGGCTACAACACCTCATGGTCAACACACAGGGTGCTGGCTACAACACCTCAGGGTCAACACACAGGGTGCTGGCTACAACACCTCAGGGTCAACACACAGGTGCTGGCTACAACACCTCAGGGTCAACACACAGGGTGCTGGCAACAACACCTCAGGGTCAACACACAGGGTGCTGGCTACAACACCTCAGGGTCAACACACAGGGTGCTGGCTACAACACCTCAGGGTCAACACACAGGGTGCTGGCTACAACACCTCAGGGTCAACACACAGGGTGCTGGCTACAACACCTCAGGGTCAACACACAGGGTGCTGGCTACAACACCTCAGGGTCAACACACAGGGTGCTGGCTACAACACCTCAGGGTCAACACACAGGGTGCTGGCTACAACACCTCAGGGTCAACACACAGAGTGCTGGCTACAACACCTCAGGGTCAACACACAGAGTGCTGGCTACAACACACAGGGTCAACACACAGGGTGCTGGCTACAACACACAGGGTCAACACACAGGGTGCTGGCTACAACACCTCAGGGTCAACACACAGAGTGCTGGCTACAACACCTCAGGGTCAACACACAGGGTGCTGGCTACAATACCTCAGGGTCAACACACAGGGTGCTGGCTACAATACCTCAGGGTCAACACACAGGGTGCTGGCTACAACACACAGGGTCAACACACAGGGTGCTGGCTACAACACCTCAGGGTCAACACACAGGATGCTGGCTACAACACCTCAGGGTCAACACACAGGGTGCTGGCTACAACACACAGGGTCAACACACAGAGTGCTGGCTACAACACCTCAGGGTCAACACACAGGGTGCTGGCTACAAAACCTCAGGGTCAACACACAGGGTGCTGGCTACAACACCTCAGGGTCAACACACAGGGTGCTGGCTACAACACCTCAGCGTCAACACACAGCGTGCTGGCTACAACACCTCAGGGTCAACACACAGGGTGCTGGCTACAACACCTCAGGGTCAACACACAGGGTGCTGGCTACAACACCTCAGGGTCAACACACAGGGTGCTGGCTACAACACCTCAGGGTCAACACACAGGGTGCTGGCTACAACACCTCAGGGTCAACACACAGGGTGCTGGCTACAACACCTCAGGGTCAACACACAGAGTGCTGGCTACAACACCTCAGGGTCAACACACAGAGTGCTGGCTACAACACACAGGGTCAACACGCAGGGTGCTGGCTACAACACACAGGGTCAACACACAGGGTGCTGGCTACAACACCTCAGGGTCAACACACAGAGTGCTGGCTACAACACCTCAGGGTCAACACACAGGGTGCTGGCTACAATACCTCAGGGTCAACACACAGGGTGCTGGCTACAATACCTCAGGGTCAACACACAGGGTGCTGGCTACAACACACAGGGTCAACACACAGGGTGCTGGCTACAACACCTCAGGGTCAACACACAGGATGCTGGCTACAACACCTCAGGGTCAACACACAGGGTGCTGGCTACAACACACAGGGTCAACACACAGAGTGCTGGCTACAACACCTCAGGGTCAACACACAGGGTGCTGGCTACAACACCTCAGGGTCAACACACAGGGTGCTGGCTACAACACCTCAGGGTCAACACACAGGGTGCTGGCTACAACACACAGGGTCAACACACAGAGTGCTGGCTACAACACCTCAGGGTCAACACACAGGGTGCTGGCTACACCACCTCAGGGTCAACACACAGGGTGCTGGCTACAACACACAGGGTCAACACACAGAGTGCTGGCTACAACACCTCAGGGTCAACACACAGGGTGCTGGCTACACCACCTCAGGGTCAACACACAGAGTGCTGGCTACAACACCTCAGGGTCAACACACAGGGTGCTGGCTACAACCCTCAGGGTCAACACACAGGGTGCTGGCTACAACACCTCAGGGTCAACACACAGGGTGCTGGCTACAACACACAGGGTCAACACACAGAGTGCTGGCTACAACACACAGGGTCAACACACAGGGTGCTGGCTACAACACCTCAGGGTCAACACACAGAGTGCTGGCTACACCACCTCAGGGTCAACACACAGGGTGCTGGCTACAACACCTCAGGGTCAACACACAGAGTGCTGGCTACACCACCTCAGGGTCAACACACAGAGTGCTGGCTACAACACCTCAGCGTCAACACACAGAGTGCTGGCTACAACACCTCAGGGTCAACACACAGGGTGCTGGCTACAACACACAGGGTCAACACACAGGGTGCAGGCTACAACACCTCAGGGTCAACACACAGGGTGCAGGCTACAACACCTCAGGGTCAACACACAGAGTGCTGGCTACAATACCTCAGGGTCAACACACAGGGTGCTGGCTACAACACACAGGGTCAACACACAGGGTGCTGGCTACAACACACAGGGTCAACACACAGGTGCTGGCTACAATACCTCAGGGTCAACACACAGGGTGCTGGCTGCAACACCTCAGGGTCAACACACAGGGTGCTGACTACAACACCTCAGGGTCAACACACAGAGTTCTGGCTACAACACCTCAGGGTCAACACACAGGGTGCTGACTACAACACCTCAGGGTCAACACACAGGGTGCTGGCTACAACACCTCAGGGTCAACACACAGGGTGCTGGCTACAACACACAGGGTGCTGGCTACACCACCTCAGGGTCAACACACAGGGTCAACACACAGGGTGCTGGCTACACCACCTCAGGGTCAACACACAGGGTCAACACACAGGGTGCTGGCTACAACACCTCAGGGTCAACACACAGGGTGCTGGCTACAACACACAGGGTCAACACACAGGGTGCTGGCTACAACACACAGGGTCAACACACAGAGTGCTGGCTACAACACCTCTACACCTAGGGTCAACACACAGAGTGCTGGCTACAACACCTCAGGGTCAACACACAGGGTGCTGGCTACAACACCTCAGGGTCAACACACACGGTGCTGGCTACAACACACAGGGTCAACACACAAGGTGCTGGCTACAACACACAGGGTCAACACACAGGGTGCTGGCTACAACACCTCACGGTGAACACACAGAGTGCTGGCTACAACACCTCAGGGTCAACACACAGGGTGCTGGCTACAACACACAGGGTCAACACACAGGGTGCTGGCTACAACACCTCAGGGTCAACACACAGGGTGCTGGCTACAACACCTCAGGGTCAACACACAGGGTGCTGGCTACAACACCTCAGGGTCAACACACAGGGTGCTGGCTACAACACACAGGGTCAACACACAGGGTGCTGGCTACAATACCTCAGGGTCAACACACAGGGTGCTGGCTACAACACCTCAGGGTCAACACACAGGGTGCTGGCTACAACACCTCAGGGTCAACACACAGGGTGCTGGCTACAACACACAGGGTCAACACACAGGGTGCTGGCTACAATACCTCAGGGTCAACACACAGGGTGCTGGCTACAACACCTCAGGGTCAACACACAGAGTGCTGGCTACAACACCTCAGGGTCAACACACAGGGTGCTGGCTACAACACCTCAGGGTCAACACACAGGGTGCTGGCTACAACACACAGGGTCAACACACAGGGTGCTGGCTACAATACCTCAGGGTCAACACACAGGGTGCTGGCTACAACACCTCAGGGTCAACACACAGAGTGCTGGCTACAACACCTCAGGGTCAACACACAGGGTGCTGGCTACAACACCTCAGGGTCAACACACACGGTGCTAGAAGACGCCTCACAAGATGCTTTGCGCTCAGGTTAAGAGTGCAGTATTTGCAATATTTGAGCGTCTGTCAGTTTTAAAATGATTGAAGGCGGTGAAAGATGGCGCCGCTGGTCGGGCCCTGCACCTTGCAAGGAGGAGTGTGCACGTAAGTGTGCTCCCAGCACCAGGTAAGTCCTCCCAGCACCAGGTAAGTCCTCCCAGCACCAGGTAAGTCCTCCCAGCACCAGGTAAGTCCTCCCAGCACCAGGTAAGTCCTCCCAGCACCAGGTAAGTCTCCCAGCACCAGGTAAGTCCTCCCAGCACCAGGTAAGTCCTCCCAGCACCAGGTAAGTCCTCCCAGCACCAGGTAAGCTCCCAGCACCAGGTAAGTCCTCCAGCACCAGGTAAGTCTCCCAGCACCAGGTAAGTCCTCCCAGCCCAGCACCAGGTAAGTCCACCCAGCACCAGGTAAGTCTCCCAGCACCAGGTGGGCTCCCAGCACCAGGTGTGCTCCCAGCACCAGGTGTGCTCCCAGCACCAGGTGGGCTGGGCCTCCCAGCACCAGGTAAGTCCTCCCCAGCACCAGGTAAGTCTGGGCCCCACACCAGGTAAGCTCCCAGCACTTAAGCACCAGGTGGGCTGGGTCCCCAGCACCAGGTAAGTCCTCCCAGCACCAGGTAAGTCCCAGCACCAGGTAAGTCCTCCCAGCACCAGGTAAGTGGGCTCCCAGCACCAGGTGGGCTCCCAGCACCAGGTGGGCTCCCAGCACCAGGTGGGCTGGGCTCCCAGCACCAGGTGGGTCTGGGCTACCAGCACCAGGTAGGCTGGGCTCCAGCACCAGGTTGGCTGGGCTCCCAGCACCAGGTGGGCTAGGCTCCCAGCACCAGGTGGGCTGAGCTCCCAGCACCAGGTGGGCTGGGCTCCAGCACCAGGTGGGCTGGGCTCCCAGCACCAGGTGGTGGTCCACAACACAATTTTGAGTTTAAGAAAGAAAAGTCTTGGTTTAAGAACGTCTAAAATCTTTAATTTTCTTGAGGTAGTCTATTTTAACCGCTATAAAATGCTATATTAGCCGGATAGTGTTACTCGCACGTTCTGTCGGCCGGATAGGTTCGTCCACGTGCTTTTCAGGCCAGATAGCGGTACTTCCATGTTATATAGGCCGGATAGCGTCATTTACACGTCGCAGAGATCTGCCGGGCGTCGTTTATATAGGGTGTAGGCCGGATATCTTCGCCCCACACCTTGTATAGATCGGAGAGCGCCAGCTTCAACGTGTATACAGGCCGGATTGCTTAACTAAAATGCGTTAGAGAAGCAGTGAAATGCAATTTTATGTAGGCTGTACAGGCCGGCTGGCATGACCCCACGTTGTGTAAGCCGGATGTAGTGAACCCCTCCACGTTATGTAAGCCGGATGTAGTGAACCCCCACGTTGTGTAAGCCGGATGTAGTGAACCCCCACGTTGTGTAAGCCAGATGTAGTGAACTCCTCACGTTGTGTAAGCCGGATGTAGTGAACCCCACACGTTGTGTAAGCCGGATGTAGTGAACCCCTCCACGTTGTGTAAGCCGGATGTAGTGAAACCCACACGTTGTGTAAGCCGGATGTAGCGAACCCCCACGTTGTGTAAGCCGGATGTAGTGAACCCCTACACTTTGTGTAAACCGGATGTAGTGAACCCCCTCCCCCCCACGTTGTGTAAGCCGGATGTAGTGAACCCCCTCCCCCCCACGTTGTGTAAGCCGGATGTAGTGAACCCCCCATACGTTGTGTAAACCGGATGTAGTGAACCCCTTCCGCCACGTTGTGTAAGCCGGATGTAGTGAACCTTCACGTTGTGTAAACCGGATGTAGTGAACCCCCCACGTTGTGTAAGCCGGATGTAGTGAAACTTCACGTTGTGTAAGCCGGATGTAGTGAACCTTCACGTTGTGTAAGCCGGTTGTAGTGAACCCTCAACGTTGTGTAAGCCGGATGTAGTGAACCCCCCACGTTGTGTATGCCGGATGTAGTGAACCCCACACGTTGTGTAAGCCGGATGTAGCGAACCCCCAACGTTGTGTAAGCCGGATGTAGCGAACCCCCAACGTTGTGTAAGCCGGATGTAGCGAACCCCACACGTTGTGTAAGCCGGATGTAGTGAACCCCACACGTTGTGTAAGCCGGATGTAGCGAACCCCACACGTTGTGTAAGCCGGATGTAGCGAACCCCACACGTTGTATAAGCCGGATGTAGCGAACCCCACACGTTGTGTAAGCCGGATGTAGTGAACCCCCACACGTTGTGTAAGCCGGATGTAGCGAACCCCCCAACGTTGTGTAGGCCGGATGTAGCGAACCCCACACGTTGTGTAAGCCGGATGTAGTGAAACCCCCAAAGTTGTGTAAGCCGGATGTAGTGAAACCCCCAACGTTATGTAAGCCGGATGTAGCGAACCCCACACGTTGTGTAAGCCGGATGTAGCGAACCCCACACGTTGTGTAAGCCGGATGTAGTGAACCCCCCACGTTGTGTAAGCCGGATGTAGCAGCTTTAACTCTCGTGCCTTAGTTCTGGCTCTTGTGAGTCTTACAGAACACAAGAATGTTAAGATAAATAAAATTTATCTTAACATTTATCTATTGTAAATTATTTATAATATTAAATTATTTTACCTGTCGCTAAATAGTCAAAGTTTCGCGAATGTTTTCACTCTTGTCATTGATTATTGGCGAGGAATTGTCTTGTTATAATTTCGTCCTCCCTCTTTGCTTTGTTCTCCTCTCCTCCATTTTCTTTCATTCTCTTTCATCGGTTCTTGTGTTATGTCTTGCCTAACAGCCAGACTTGCCTAAGAAGCAGAATTTTCCTGAAATGTTGAGTTTTGCAAACATTTTCATTTACAGAATTATAAAATTGTTCGGTGCATAATATTTGCGTGAGAGTTAATAGACTTAACCGAATCAGCTGTGACTAATAGGAACGATATTATATATATATATATATATATATATATATATATATATATATATATTATATATATATATATATATATATATATATATATATATATATATATATTTATATATGACCCCTAACAGGATTCGAACCCAGGCGGCCAGGGTTCTGGACATCAACAACACTGGTACTATGATCGCTGGTGCTTGAATAAATCAAATGTGTACTTATGCAGTAGCTTCTCTGAACTGTCATTTATGGAACAAGTTCCATCTTGTTCAAGTGAATTATTCATGCACTTGAACAAAATCATTCTCTTCACCTCCTTTGATTTTGTAATAAATCATATTTTGTGTATGCAGGCTACCTTTATTTTACCCCATATTACTCTCTGGCTTGTATACCCTGCTGAGCCTCCCGGTCCGCCCCCTGCGGCGGCCAGGAGCATACTGAGGCCCGCGCGCCTGGCGGACCCCAGCTCAGTGTAATACTACTGCCAGACGTATAATTAACCGGCGCTAATGCCAGTGTTGCCGGCACCGCCATCTATGAATCATACTGCACCCTAAAATATTCTCTAATTGCCAAATTTGAAGCCTCCAAAGTGGTCAGTAACGACGTTCTTCAAGACGTCTTACGTGTTCCGGTTTTTTCAATCAAGTGCATTTATTTACGAAGCCTATATTGTAGTGTACCGTCCCTCCTCTCTCTCTCTCTCAGTCTCTCTCAGTCTCTCTCTCTCTCTCTCTCTCTCTCTCTCTCTCTCTCTCTCTCTCTCTCTCACTCTCTCTCTCTCTCTCTCTCTCTCTCTCTCACTCTCTCACTCTCTCACTCTCTCACTCTCTCACTCTCTCTCTCTCTCAGTCTCTCTCTCTCACTCTCACTCACTCTCTCACTCTCTCACTCTCTCAGTGTCTCTCTCTCTCACTCTCACTCTCACTCTCACTCTCACTCTCACTCTCACACTCACTCTCACACTCACTCTCACTCACTCTCAATCACTCTCACTCACTCTCACTCACTCACTCTCAC
>NW_025554960.1:15000-31383 GCF_020424385.1 Procambarus clarkii | reverse complement strand
GGCGCTATCATGAGGGTAGTGTAGGGGAGAAAGTGGTGATAGTGAAGGCTTGCACGTGACTCATGTTGAGTAGGGGAATGTTACAGGGCAGTCGGCGTCCGCCCAAGTGACACTCTGAAGAAATAGTGGCAGTTGTGCAGACCCCCAGGCGGGTTGTATCAAGTATGAAATAGTTGCTGCTTGCCCCGTAGAGTTTTTCAACCCAGCCTTGTCACCCGACCTTGTCACCCGACCTTGTCACCCGGCTTTGTCACCCGACCTTGTCACCCAGCTTTGTCACCCGGCTTTGTCACCCGGCTTTGTCACCCGACCTTGTCACCCGACCTTGTCACCCGGCTTTGTCACCCGACCTTGTCACCCAGCTTTGTCACCCGGCTTTGTCACCCGGCTTTGTCACCCGACCTTGTCACCGGCTTTGTCACACGGCTTTGTCACCCGACCTTGTCACCCGACCTTGTCACCCGGCTTTGTCACCCGACCTTGTCACCCGGCTTTGTCACCCGACCTTGTCACCCGGCTTTGTCACCCGACCTTGTCACCCGACCTTGTCACCCGACCTTGTCACCCGGCTTTGTCACCCGACCTTGTCACCCGGCTTTGTCACCCGACCTTGTCACCCGGCTTTGTCACCCGACCTTGTCACCCGACCTTGTCACCCGACCTTGTCACCCAGCTTTGTCACCCGACCTTGTCACCGGCTTTGTCACCCGGCTTTGTCACCCGACCTTGTCACCCGACCTTGTCACCCGACCTTGTCACCCGGCTTTGTCACCCGACCTTGTCACCGGCTTTGTCACACGGCTTTGTCACCCGACCTTGTCACCGGCTTTGTCACCCGACCTTGTCACCCGGCTTTGTCACCCGGCTTTGTCACCCGACCTTGTCACCGGCTTTGTCACCCGACCTTGTCACCGGCTTTGTCACCCGACCTTGTCACCGGCTTTGTCACCCGACCTTGTCACCGGCTTTGTCACCCGACCTTGTCACCCGGCTTTGTCACCCGACCTTGTCACCGGCTATGTCACCCGACCTTGTCACCGGCTTTGTCACCCGACCTTGTCACCGGCTTTGTCACCCGACCTTGTCACCCAGCTTTGTCACCCGGCTTTGTCACCCGGCTTTGTCACCCGGCCTTGTCACCCGACCTTGTCACCCGGCCTTGTCACCCGGCTTTGTCACCCGGCTTTGTCACCCGGCTTTGTCACCCAGCTTTGTCACCCAGCTTTGTCACCCAGCTTTGTCACCCGACCTTGTCACCGGCTTTGTCACCCGACCTTGTCACCCGGCTTTGTCACCCGACCTTGTCACCGGCTTTGTCACCCGGCTTTGTCACCCGGCTTTGTCACCCGGCTTTGTCACCCGGCTTTGTCACCCGACCTTGTCACCCAGCTTTGTCACCCGACCTTGTCACCGGCTTTGTCACCCGGCTTTGTCACCCGACCTTGTCACCCAGCTTTGTCACCCGACCTTGTCACCCGGCTTTGTCACCCGACCTTGTCACCCGGCTTTGTCACCCGACCTTGTCACCCGGCTTTGTCACCCGACCTTGTCACCCGACCTTGTCACCCGGCTTTGTCACCCGACCTTGTCACCCGCTTTGTCACCCGACCTTGTCACCGACCTTGTCACCCGGCTTTGTCACCCGGCTTTGTCACCCGACCTTGTCACCCGGCTTGTCACCCGACCTTGTCACCCGGCTTTGTCACCCGACCTTGTCACCCGACCTTGTCACCCGACCTTGTCACCGGCTTTGTCACCCGACCTTGTCACCCGGCCTTGTCACCGGCTTTGTCACCCGACCTTGTCACCCGGCCTTGTCACCGGCTTTGTCACCCGACCTTGTCACCCGGCTTGTCACACGGCTTTGTCACCCGACCTTGTCACCCGGCCTTGTCACCCGGCTTTGTCACTCGGCTTTGTCACCCGACCTTGTCACCCGGAATTGTCACCCGGAATTGTCACCCGGCTTTGTCACTCGGCTTTGTCACCCGACCTTGTCACCCGGCCTTGTCACCCGGCTTTGTCACCCGACCTTGTCACCCGGCTTTGTCACCCGACCTTGTCACCCGACCTTGTCACCCGGCTTTGTCACCCGACCTTGTCACCGGCTTTGTCACCCGGTTTTGTCACCCGGTCTTGTCACCGGGCCTTGTCACCCAGCCTTGTCACCCGACCTTGTCACCCAGCCTTGTCACCCGACCTTGTCACCCGGCCTTGTCACCCAGCCTTGTCACCCGACCTTGTCACCCAGCCTTGTCACGCAGCCTTGTCACCCGACCTTGTCACCCGACCTTGTCACCCAGCTTTGTCACCCGACCTTGTCACCCGACCTTGTCAACCGGCCTTGACACTAACTATAAATTAGGTATTGTCAGCAGTTGCTGCTCACTACAGTTAAATTGAACGAGAGAATGTATTTCCTGTCTACTCTATACAATACTGTAGTCTCACTGTATGGCCAACCCGCCCTCTTGGTACGTCGTATTTCTGACGGAATGGATCACTCCGTTCGAAATGCGGCGTTTTATTACCAATTAAAGCAGTCACATTAACTTTTTCTACACACGGGCATCGATAGGTTGGGTGGGGTGTTTGGGTGCGTACTTTTTTTGTTAAACAGTTCTATTTTTGACGGAGTGGCGAATTGAGAGAATGGGGACGGGGTGTGTGTGTGTGTGTGGGGGGGTGAGGAAGGATGTTAGGGGGGCGTGGGGGGGGGCACAAACTAATGTAGAAAACACTGGTCACTGTGTCCCCGTGTGTGTACATCTTACCGCAGCAATGACACACACACCCACACCCACATGTGGTGGAGGCTGACTCCATACACAGTTTTAAATGTAGATATAATAGAGCCCAATAGGCTCAGGAACCTGTACACCAGTTGATTGATGGTTGAGAGGCGGGACCAAAGAGCCAGAGCTCAACCCCCGCAAACACAACTAGCAGAGTACACACACACACACAGATTACCAACAAGCGCGTGGCACCGTGCCTCAGGAAAAGCTGGTATGATGAAGCAGGACAACTGCGAAAGCACTGAAGCGGATTGAAGGACCAAGCACTGACCCACAGTAAGAGAGGAGGTTACCAGCTGGGAGATGTAGCAAGCAGGGTCCCGCATGGCTCACTCCTGGCACCGCTACTCTTCTTAGTTTATGTGAAGGCCCTGATCAACCAAGCTGTTGTTCATATGTCAGGCTGCGAGCAGCCTTGTCCAACAA
Source organism: Procambarus clarkii (assembly GCF_020424385.1). NCBI lineage: Eukaryota > Metazoa > Arthropoda > Malacostraca > Decapoda > Cambaridae > Procambarus > Procambarus clarkii. The sequence continues at coordinate 28,159 of NW_025554960.1, read as the reverse complement.
CCTAGATGACCAGTCCAGCAACCAGGAGGCCTGGTCGACGACCGGGCCGTGGGGATGCTGAGCCCAGAAATCATGGCAAGGTAACCCCGCAAGGTAAGGTGACCTACGAGAGGGAGTGAGCTCCTTGTATCACTGTTCTTCCCACAGTAGATACTGTATCTACATCCTGGGTGTAAGTGGAACAAAAATATCTCACCTATGGGATATTCATGCCCATGCCACCACGTGCTTAATCTTCATCAATCAATCCAAACTCTACATCAATAGCACCTGGAGCACCTAACTAACAGATTGACAAATGACTGTTTAATGTGTTATCTCCAGCAAGAAGATATCAGTTGTGTAACCTTCTGATTGGACCAGAGGGTGAGTTTTAGACACGTTCTAGACGTGAGAGCTCTGCCTTGGACAACATTCCTTACACACCGTCTCCAGTACCAGTCATGAGTACTTCATTTCTTGGCCAGTTGTAGCATTATAGTTATTACAAGTGGTGTTCATCGTTATTCACGTTTATTACAAGTGGTGTTCATCGTTATTCACGTTTATCACAAGTGGTGTTCATCGTTATTCACGTTTATCACAAGTGGTGTTCATCGTTATTCACGTTTATCACAAGTGGTGTTCATCGTTATTCACGTTTATCACAAGTGGTGTTCATCGTTATTCACGTTTATCACAAGTGGTGTTCATCGTTATTCACGTTTATCACACAATCAGGTTATCAAATAACAAATTAACAGTGAGCAAATTAACGGGTAGATGAAAATAGAACTTTGTTCTTTTCAAATGAGAGGAAAACTAACTTTCACTTAACTAGTAAAGAAGAGGTGTGTGTGTGGGGCCAGAGAAGGCAACGCTCCTTGCTACTAACGAGCGAACCATCACTACACATATCACTACACATATCACTACACATATCACTACACATATCACTACACATATCACTACACATATCACTACACATATTACTTCACATATCACTACACATATCACTACACATATCACTACACATATCACTACACATATCACTACACATATCACTACACATCACTTCACATATCACTTCACATATCACTACACATATCACTTCACATATCACTACACATATCACTACACATATCACTACACATATCACTACACATATCACTACACATATCACTACACATATCACTACACATATCACTACACATATCACTACACATATTACTTCACATATCACTACACATATCACTACACATATCACTACACATATCACTACACATATCACTACACATATTACTACACATATTACTTCACATATCACTACACATATCACTACACATATCACTACACATCACTACACATATCACTACACATATCACTACACATATCACTACACATATCACTACACATCACTACACATATTACTTCACATATTACTACACATATTACTACACATATCACTACACATCACTACACATATCACTACACATATCACTACACATATCACTACACATATCACTACACATATTACTTCACATATCACTACACATATCACTACACATATCACTACACATATCACTACACATATTACTACACATATCACTACACATATCACTACACATATCACTACACATATTACTTCACATATCACTACACATATCACTACACATATCACTACACATATTACTACACATATTACTTCACATATCATATCACTACACATATCACTACACATATCACTACACATATCACTACACATATCACTACACATATCACTACACATATCACTACACATATCACTACACATATCACTACACATATTACTTCACATATTACTTCACATATCACTACACATATCACTACACATATCACTACACATATTACTTCACATATTACTTCACATATTACTTCACATATCACTACACATCACTACACATATCACTACACATATTACTACACATCACTACACATATCACTACACATATCACTACACATATTACTTCACATATCACTACACATATCACTACACATATCACTACACATATTACTTCACATATCACTACACATATTACTTCACATATCACTACACATATTACTTCACATATCACTACACATATTACTTCACATATCACTACACATATCACTACACATATTACTACACATATCACTACACATATCACTACACATATTACTTCACATATCACTACACATATTACTTCACATATCACTACACATATTACTTCACATATCACTACACATATTACTTCACATATCACTACACATATTACTTCACATATCACTACACATATTACTTCACATATCACTACACATCACTACACATATTACTTCACATATCACTACACATAAAGTAAATATTCAAGAGGCAAATTACGATAAAAAAATGAATTAGAAGTTATTGAAAAGCTGGTTAGTAATTACAAGTTGTGTAATGGGTCTTGATGAAGCTGTCTTGTACTTGATGAAGCTGTCTTGTACTTGATGAAGCTGTCTTGTACTTGATGAAGCTGTCTTGTACTTGATGAAGCTGTCTTGTACTTGATGAAGCTGTCTTGTACTTGATGAAGCTGTCTTGTACTTGATGAAGCTGTCTTGTACTTGGTGAAGCTGTCTTGTACTTGATGAAGCTGTCTTGTACTTGATGAAGCTGTCTTGTACTTGGTGAAGCTGTCTTGTACTTGATGAAGCTGTCTTGTACTTGATGAAGCTGTCTTGTACTTGATGAAGCTGTCTTGTACTTGGTGAAGCTGTCTTGTACTTGGTGAAGCTGTCTTGTACTTGACGCTGTCTTCTACTTGATGAAGCTGTCTTGTACTTGATGAAGCTGTCTTGTACTTGATGAAGCTGTCTTGTACTTGATGAAGATGTCGTGTACTTGATGAAGCTGTCTTGTACTTGCTGAAGCTGTCTTGTACTTGATGAAGATGTCATGTACTTGATGAAGCTGTCTTGTACTTGATGAAGCTGTCTTGTACTTGATGAAGCTGTCTTGTACTTGCTGAAGCTGTCTTGTACTTGCTGAAGCTGTCTTGTACTTGCTGAAGCTGTCTTGTACTTGATGAAGCTGTCTTGTACTTGCTGAAGCTGTCTTGTACTTGATGAAGATGTCATGTACTTGATGAAGCTGTCTTGTACTTGATGAAGCTGTCTTGTACTTGCTGCAGCTGTCTTGTACTTGCTGAAGCTGTCTTGTACTTGATGAAGATGTCTTGTACTTGATGACGCTGTCTTGTACTTGATGACGCTGTCTTGTACTTGCTGAAGCTGTCTTGTACTTGCTGAAGCTGTCTTGTACTTGATGAAGCTGTCTTGTACTTGATGAAGCTGTCTTGTACTTGGTGAAGCTGTCTTGTACTTGATGAAGCTGTCTTGTACTTGATGAAGCTGTCTTGTACTTGATGAAGCTGTCTTGTACTTGATGAAGCTGTCTTGTACTTGGTGAAGCTGTCTTGTACTTGATGAAGCTGTCTTGTACTTGATGAAGATGTCGTGTACTTGATGAAGCTGTCTTGTACTTGCTGAAGCTGTCTTGTACTTGATGAAGATGTCATGTACTTGATGAAGCTGTCTTGTACTTGATGAAGCTGTCTTGTACTTGATGAAGCTGTCTTGTACTTGCTGAAGCTGTCTTGTACTTGCTGAAGCTGTCTTGTACTTGCTGAAGCTGTCTTGTACTTGATGAAGATGTCTTGTACTTGATGACGCTGTCTTGTACTTGCTGAAGCTGTCTTGTACTTGATGAAGCTGTCGGGTACTTGATGAAGCTGTCTTGTACTTGAACACTTGTACTTCCATATATAGGAAGCCATTGTCTGTCAGTGGCAATGGAGTGCCAGAATTTCTTCAGCTGGAAATAATTGATTTATATATAAATTATATATATTATAATTATAAGATGATAATTCTTGAAAGAAAAGTTTTCAGACGTTGATGAGACCAAATTATCTCAAGATCAAGTATTTTAGTTCACCGATTATTTCCATTTTTATAAATATCAATAAATCTCAGCTTTTCAACTGCTGCAGACCCGGGCTCTATACCCACTCCACCCACGTGACTATGGGAGGGGCTGGACCCCCGCTCAGCCTACCCCCAGGTCAAGTGTGACATGGGAGCCAGTGTATCTAGGACCATGGTTGACCTGGTAACTATGTAGGTGGCCGCCTGGTGGAGTCATTCGTGTTAGTGTGGCTCAGGCCCACACCGTCGCCAGGGTTTGTGTCGGTGACGCGATTGATTGTGTCAGCCCTGTGGAAGTGTGTTGAACAGTCTCGGGCCTCTGATGTTGATAGTTCTCTCTTGAACACTGTGAGGGGTCGGCCAGTTATGTCCCTTATGTGTAGTGGAAGTGTGTTGAACAGTCTCGGACCTCTGATGTTGATAGTTCTCTCTTGAACACTGTGAGGGGTCGGCCAGTTATGTCCCTTATGTGTAGTGGAAGCGTGTTGAACAGTCTCGGGCCTCTGATGTTGATAGTTCTCTCTTGAACACTGTGAGGGGTCGGCCAGTTATGCCCCTTATGTGTAGTGGAAGCGTGTTGAACAGTCTCGGGCCTCTGATGTTGATAGTTCTCTCTTGAACACTGTGAGGGGTCGGCCAGTTATGTCCCTTATGTGTAGTGGAAGCGTGTTGAACAGTCTCGGGCCTCTGATGTTGATAGTTCTCTCTTGAACACTGTGAGGGGTCGGCCAGTTATGTCCCTTATGTGTAGTGGAAGCGTGTTCAACAGTCTCGGGCCTCTGATGTTGATAGTTCTCTCTTGAACACTGTGAGGGGTCGGCCAGTTATGTCCCTTATGTGTAGTGGAAGTGTGTTGAACAGTCTCGGGCCTCTGATGTTGATAGTTCTCTCTTGAACGCTGTGAGGGGTCGGCCAGTTATGTCCCTTAATCGGATGTAGACTAGAATGATATTATTATGGTAGATAAATACAATAAGTCCATATTCCGTTACCTCAATGTTTCCCAATAACCAACCAGTTACATGTGAATCAATATTTGAATTTGAATTTGAATACAGGGAGGTACTACTTGGTTGGGCGGAGGACTACTGGGTAACCTGCGGTCTACTGGCCGCCATTGACGCCTCTCGCTACACATAATAATCGTATACAGATTTATACATGTGTATCACCCAGTACACATAACTGGGTGTGTAGGTGTGTGTGGATGTATAAGATATGTAAGGATGCGTGTAGGAGCGGGTAGGAGGGTGATACCCGCATGGGTTCTCCTCTAACGGCGGGTGTCATGGCTGCCACCCGCCCTGCCGGCAACCCAACACCCGCGCTGTAATCCCTGGGGACCTGGGGCCAGCACGCCCTCAACCCCCCAGCACGCCCTCAACCCGTAGCACGCCCTCAACCCGTAGCACGCCCTCAACCCGTAGCACGCCCTCAACCCGTAGCACGCCCTCAACCCGTAGCACGCCCTCAACCTGTAGCACGCCCTCAACCCGTAGCACGCCCTCAACCCGTAGCACGCCCTCAACCCGTAGCACGCCCTCAACCCGTAGCACGCCCTCAACCCGTAGCACGCCCTCAACCCGTAGCACGCCCTCAACCCGTAGCACGCCCTCAACCCGTAGCACGCCCTCAACCCGTAGCACGCCCTCAACCTGTAGCACGCCCTCAACCTGTAGCACGCCCTCAACCTGTAGCACGCCCTCAACCTGTAGCACGCCCTCAACCTGTAGCACGCCCTCAACCCGTAGCACGCCCTCAACCCGTAGCACGCCCTCAACCTGTAGCACGCCCTCAACCTGTAGCACGCCCTCAACCTGTAGCACGCCCTCAACCTGTAGCACGCCCTCAACCCGTAACACGCCCTCAACCCGTAGCACGCCCTCAACCCGTAGCACGCCCTCAGTCCCCAGCACGCCCCCAACCCGTAGCACGCCCTCAACCCGTAGCACGCCCTCAACCCGTAGCACGCCCTCAACCCGTAGCACGCCCTCAACCTGTAGCACGCCCTCAACCTGTAGCACGCCCTCAACTCGTAGCACGCCCTCAACCCGTAGCACGCCCTCAACCCGTAGCACGCCCTCAACCCCCAGCATGCCCCCAACCTGTAGCACGCCCTCAACCTGTAGCACGCCCTCAACCCCCCAGCACGCCCCCAACCTGTAGCACGCCCCCAACCTGTAGCACGCCCTCAACCTGTAGCACGCCCTCAACCTGTAGCACGCCCTCAACCCGTAGCACGCCCTCAACCCGTAGCACGCCCTCAACCCGTAGCACGCCCTCAACCCGTAGCACGCCCTCAACCTGTAGCACGCCCTCAACCTGTAGCACGCCCTCAACCTGTAGCACGCCCTCAACCTGTAGCACGCCCTCAACCTGTAGCACGCCCTCAACCTGTAGCACGCCCTCAACCCGTAGCACGCCCTCAACCCGTAGCACGCCCTCAACCCGTAGCACGCCCTCAACCCCCAGCACGCCCCCAACCTGTAGCACGCCCTCAACCTGTAGCACGCCCTCAACCCCCCAGCACGCCCCCAACCTGTAGCACGCCCTCAACCTGTAGCACGCCCTCAACCTGTAGCACGCCCTCAACCTGTAGCACGCCCTCAACCTGTAGCACGCCCTCAACCTGTAGCACGCCCTCAACCCGTAGCACGCCCTCAACCCGTAGCACGACCTCAACCCGTAGCACGCCCTCAACCCCCAGCACGCCCCAACCCGTAACCTGTAGCACGCCCTCAACCTGTAGCACGCCCTCAACCCCCCAGCACGCCCCCAACCTGTAGCACGCCCTCAACCTGTAGCACGCCCTCAACTTGTAGCACGCCCCCAACCTGTAGCACGCCCTCAACCTGTAGCACGCCCTCAACCCGTAGCACGCCCTCAACCTGTAGCACGCCCTCAACCCCCCAGCACGCCCTCAATCCCCCAGCACGTCCCCAACCTGTAGCACGCCCTCAACCTGTAGCACGCCCTCAACCCGTAGCACGCCCTCAACCCGTAGCACGCCCTCAACCCCCAGCACGCCCCCAACCTGTAGCACGCCCTCAACCTGTAGCACGCCCTCAACCCCCAGCACGCCCCCAACCTGTAGCACGCCCTTAACCTGTAGCACGCCCTCAACCTGTAGCACGCCCTCAACCTGTAGCACGCCCTCAACCTGTAGCACGCCCTCAACCTGTAGCACGCCCTCAACCCGTAGCACGCCCTCAACCTGTAGCACGCCCTCAACCTGTAGCACGCCCTCAACCTGTAGCACGCCCTCAACCTGTAGCACGCCCTCAACCTGTAGCACGCCCTCAACCCGTAGCACGCCCTCAACCCGTAGCACGCCCTCAACCCGTAGCACGCCCTCAACCCGTAGCACGCCCTCAACCCGTAACACGCCCTCAACCCGTAACACGCCCTCAACCCGTAGCACGCCCTCAACCCGTAGCACGCCCTCAACCTGTAGCACGCCCTCAACCCGTAGCACGCCCTCAACCCATAGCACGCCCCCAACCCGTAGCACGCCCTCAACCCGTAGCACGCCCTCAACCTGTAGCACGCCCTCAACCCGTAGCACGCCCCCAACCCGTAGCACGCCCTCAACCCGTAGCACGCCCTCAACCTGTAGCACGCCCCCAACCCGTAGCACGCCCTCAACCTGTAGCACGCCCTCAACCCGTAGCACGCCCTCAACCCGTAGCACGCCCTCAACCCGTAGCACGCCCTCAACCCGTAACACGCCCTCAACCCGTAGCACGCCCTCAACCCGTAGCACGCCCTCAACCTGTAGCACGCCCTCAACCCGTAGCACGCCCTCAACCCATAGCACGCCCCCAACCCGTAGCACGCCCTCAACCTGTAGCACGCCCTCAACCTGTAGCACGCCCTCAACCTGTAGCACGCCCTCAACCTGTAGCACGCCCTCAACCCGTAGCACGCCCCCAACCCGTAGCACGCCCTCAACCCGTAGCACGCCCTCAACCTGTAGCACGCCCCCAACCCGTAGCACGCCCTCAACCTGTAGCACGCCCCCAACCTGTAGCACGCCCCAACCCGTAGCACGCCCTCAACCTGTAGCACGCCCTCAACCTGTAGCACGCCCTCAACCCGTAGCACGCCCTCAACCTGTAGCACGCCCTCAACCTGTAGCACGCCCTCAACCTGTAGCACGCCCCCAACCCGTAGCACGCCCCCAACCCGTAGCACGCCCTCAACCTGTAGCACGCCCTCAACCTGTAGCACGCCCACAACCTGTAGCACGCCCTCAACCTGTAGCACGCCCTCAACCTGTAGCCCGCCCTCAACCCGTAGCACGCCCTCAACCCGTAGCACGCCCTCAACCCCCAGCACGCCCCCAACCTGTAGCACGCCCTCAACCTGTAGCACGCCCTCAACCTGTAGCACGCCCTCAACCTGTAGCACGCCCTCAACCCGTAGCACGCCCTCAACCCGTAGCACGCCCTCAGTCCCCAGCACGCCCCCAACCCGTAGCACGCCCTCAACCTGTAGCACGCCCTCAACCTGTAGCATGCCCTCAACCTGTAGCACGCCCTCAACCTGTAGCACGCCCTCAACCCGTAGCACGCCCTCAACCCGTAGCACGCCCTCAACCCGTAGCACGCCCTCAACCCCCAGCACGCCCTCAACCCCCAGCACGCCCCCAACCTGTAGCACGCCCTCAACCTGTAGCACGCCCTCAACCTGTAGCACGCCCTCAACCTGTAATACGCCCTCAACCTGTAGCACGCCCTCAACCTGTAGCACGCCCTCAACCCGTAGCACGCCCTCAACCTGTAACACGCCCTCAACCCGTAGCACGAACTCAACCCGTAGCACGCCCTCAACCCGTAGCACGCCCTCAACCCGTAGCACGCCCTCAACCCGTAGCACGCCCTCAACCCGTAGCACGCCCTCAACCCGTAGCACGCCCTCAACCCGTAGCACGCCCTCAACCCGTAGCACGCCCTCAACCCGTAGCACGCCCTCAACCCGTAGCACGCCCTCAACCCGTAGCACGCCCTCAACCCGTAGCACGCCCTCAACCCGTAGCACGCCCTCAACCCGTAGCACGCCCTCAACCCGTAGCACGCCCTCAACCCGTAGCACGCCCTCAACCCGTAGCACGCCCTCAACCCCCAGCACGCCCCCAACCTGTAGCACGCCCTCAACCCGTAGCACGCCCTCAACCCGTAGCACGCCCTCAACCCGTAGCACGCCCTCAACCTGTAGCACGCCCTCAACCCGTAGCACGCCCTCAACCTGTAGCACGCCCTCAACCTGTAGCACGCCCTCAACCTGTAGCACGCCCTCAACCTGTAGCACGCCCTCAACCCGTAGCACGCCCTCAACCCGTAGCACGCCCTCAACCCGTAGCACGCCCTCAACCCGTAGTACGCCCTCAACCTTTAGCACGCCCTCAACCTGTAGCACGCCCTCAACCTGTAGCACGCCCTCAACCTGTAGCACGCCCTCAACCTGTAGCACGCCCTCAACCCGTAGCACGCCCTCAACCCGTAGCACGCCCTCAACCCGTAGCACGCCCTCAACCCGTAGCACGCCCTCAACCCGTAGCACGCCCTCAACCCGTAGCACGCCCTCAACCCGTAGCACGCCCTCAACCCGTAGCACGCCCTCAACCCGTAGCACGCCCTCAACCCGTAGCACGCCCTCAACCTGTAGCACGCTCTCAACCTGTAGCACGCCCTCAACCCGTAGCACGCCCTCAACCTGTAGCACGCCCTCAACCCGTAGCACGCCCTCAACCCCCCAGCACGCCCTCAACCTGTAGCACGCCCTCACCCTTGGTTAACTTGGACATAGATATTTCGTGACTGTTCAAAAGACATTTGTAGCCGAGGCTATTTCCCCAACCTCCCGACAGCACTTGGTGGTAAGCTTGGCCATAGATATTTCATCAAATCCCCTCACTTTGAGGCCACGTGAGCAACACAAATACGAACAAACTTCAGTGGTCCCCAAGCCAATATGCAACTGAAAACTCCACACCCCACAAGGATTCGAACCCGGCTAAGAATGCGCCAAAGGGCGATTCAGGTAAGCTTACGAAGATTTTTAAGTAGTTCACTTAGATTTCGCTAGATGTCACTAGGGTTTTAGTTTGGCCAATCAGAGAGAAGGTAACATTTTTCACCTTACAGCTGTAGCCAATCACGGATATCGGAGCTTATCCCTGACCACTTGCGACTTATTTACCTCGAATTTTCTTATAAAATTAATATATTTTGAAGTAAAAGAATGTTTTTTCAACTTGTAAAGTCAGCAGCGACATTGTTGTAAACAAATGTTACATTTTTTGTTTACCTACGTTATTCTGAGAGTGTATAGCTGCCCTTGTCGCTCTCAAGACTTGAGAAGCCGTGGTGTTTATTTACGTACATATTTACCTCAATTTACCCAAGAGCCACTAACTATCTAGTGGCCTGGACGAGGCCGCCAGATAGTGCTCCCACCAGCCACCTTCTCTCATATTTCATGTTCACCACTGTTTATTTACTTAATAACTACTGTTATAATATCTTAGTTAACACGAAGGACGTCTCTTCACGAAACTCTCCCGCTAAAATGTTTGGTTTATTATAAAATCAATCCTCCGTGTTGTGTAGTTGAGAAAAATTGTGTTATATCCAGTTTACGTAAAGCTACGAGTGGTCGAGAGCACTCTTAGCCGACGGAGACTACGAAGATTTTCCTTCTTATATGAATACCTGAATACTGACGTATTACCCCCCCACACAGGTGTGGAGCCCCTCCCCCCCCCACAGGTGTGGAGCCCCTCCCTCCCCCCCCACACAGGTGGGGAGCGCCGCCCCCCCTCCCAAAGTAAGCCTAACAGCGTCACTGAGCCATTAAGTTAATGGCGACTCTAATGTATAGAATGTAACATAATCTTGTATAGTAATATAATTGTTTTTATTTTGTGTTTTCAGGCGCGTATAAGGGCGTGGAGGCGCCAGGTCTGGACCCAAGTTACGCCCATGGTCAGCTGTCCTGCCACGCCCACCCTTCAAGCCACGCCCACTCATCCTGCCACGCCCACTCCTCAAGCCACGCCCACTCATCCTGCCACGCCCACGACGCTTTCTTTGACGTATCTGGCTACGCCCACAGGCAGTTTTCCTGGCAGACACGCTGTCATTCATCGACCCAGTCCCACACCCAGCCACCCAGCCACGCCCACAGTCAGTCCTCTAACCACGCCCACAGTCAGGTGTCCAGCCACGCCCACACCCACGTGATTAACGATGAACCAAGTCAGGTGTGTGAGGACGACAACCACACCTCCATGAACGAGGCGACAGTGGCTATTACAGGTGAGTGGGGGGGGGGCTGCATGTACTCACCTAGTTGTACTCACCTAGTTGTGTCTGCAGGATCGAGCATTGACTCTTGGATCCCGCCTTTCGAGCATCGGTTGTTTACAGCAATGACTCCTGTCCCATTTCCCTATCATATCTGGTTTTAAAATTATGAATAGTATTTGCTTCCACAACCTGTTCCTGAAGTGCATTCCATTTTCCCACTACTCTCACGCTAAAAGAAAACTTCCTAACATCTCTGTGACTCATCTGAGTTTCAAGCTTCCATCCATGTCCTCTCGTTCTGTTACTATTCCGTGTGAACATTTCGTCTATGTCCACTCTGTCAATCCCTCTGAGTATCTTATACGTTCCTATCATGTCCCCCCTCTCCCTTCTTCTTTCTAGTGTCGTAAGGCACAGTTCCCTCAGGCGCTCCTCATACCCCATCCCTCGTAGCTCTGGGACGAGTCTCGTTGCAAACCTCTGAACCTTTTCCAGTTTCATTATATGCTTCTTCAGATGGGGACTCCATGATGAGGCGGCATACTCTAAGACTGGCCTTACGTAGGCAGTGTAAAGCGCCCTAAATGCCTCCTTACTTAGGTTTCTGAATGATGTTCTAACTTTTGCCAGTGTAGAGTACGCTGCTGTCGTTATCCTATTAATATGTGCCTCAGGAGATAGATTAGGTGTTACGTCCACCCCCAGGTCTCTTTCACGCGTCGTTACAGGTAGGCTGTTCCCCTTCATTGTGTACTGTCCCTTTGGTCTCCTATCTCCTAGTCCCATTTCCATAACTTTACATTTGCTCGTGTTGAATTCTAGTAGCCATTTCTCTGACCATCTCTGCAATCTGTTCAGGTCCTCTTGGAGGATCCTGCAATCCTCATCTGTCACAACTCTTCTCATCAACTTTGCATCATCCGCAAACATCGACATGTAGGACTCTACGCCTGTAAACATGTCGTTAACATATACAAGAAATAGAATTGGTCCCAGCACCGATCCTTGTGGTACTCCACTTGTTACTGTTCGCCAGTCCGACTTCTCGCCCCTTACCGTAACTCTTTGGCTCCTTCCTGTTAGGTAGTTCCTTATCCATGCTAGGACCTTTCACCCCACCCCCGCCTGCCTCTCGAGCTTGAACAGCAGTCTCATGTGCGGTACTGTATCAAAGGCTTTTTGGCAGTCCAGAAATATGCAGTCTACCCAACCATCTCTGTCCTGTCTTATCCTCGTTATTTTATCATAGAATTCCAGAAGGTTTGTTAGGCACGATTTCCCTGTCCAGAACCCATGTTGATGTTTGTTCACAAACCTAATGTTCTCCAGGTGTGCAACCAGTCGTAGCCTAATTATTCTTTCCAGTATTTTACAGGGGATGCTTGTCAGTGATACAGGTCTATAGTTAAGTGCCTCCTCCCTATCGCCTTTCTTGAAGATCGGCACGACATTTGCCTTCTTCCAGCAACTGGGCAATTCTCCTGACATAAGTGACTCATTAAAGATCATTGCCAGAGGCACGCTGAGGGCCTGTGCTGCTTCTTTTAGTATCCACGGTGATACTTTGTCTGGTCCAACTGCTTTAGTTGCATCTAGAGTTGTCAACTGTTTCATTACCACCTCTGCTGTCACCTCTATATCTGATAGTCTTTCATCTAGGGTAACCCCTTCCAACAATGGGAGCTGCTCAGGCTCGGTAGTGAACACTCCATGGAAACTGGCATTCAGTGCCTCGCAGATTTCCTTGTCACTTTCAGTATATGCCCCCTCTGTCTTCCTTAGTCTTGTCACTTGGTCGTTCACCGACATTTTTCTTCTTATATGACTGTGTAGTAACTTAGGTTGTTTTTTCGCTTTGATTGCAATATCGTTCTCATAGTCCCTTT
>NW_025554960.1:0-10000 GCF_020424385.1 Procambarus clarkii | reverse complement strand
TATCTTAGCATCATCAGCAAACATGTTCATATAATTCTGTATACCAACTGGTAGATCATTTATGTAGACAATAAACATCACTGGTGCAAGAACTTGTGGTACTCCACTTGTGACATTTCTCCAGTCCGATACATTGCCTCTGATCACTGCCCTCATTTTTCTATCAGTCAGAAAATTTTTCATCCATGTTAGAAGCGTACCTGTCACCCCTCCAATATTTTCCAGTTTCCAGAACAACCTCTTATGTGGAACTCTGTTGAAAGCCTTTTTAGGTCCAGATTGATGCAGTCAACCCAACCATCTCTTTCCTGTAATAAGTGTGTGGGTGTTTGGGTGTGGGTGTTTGGGTGTGGGTATTTGGGTGTGGGTATTTGGGTGTGGGTGTGTGTGGGGGGGTGTGGGTGTGTGTGTGTGTGTTTGTGTGGGTGTGGGTTTGGGTTTGTACTCGCCTAGATGTACTCACCTAGTTGTGCTTGCGGGGGTTGAGCTCTGGCTCTTTGATCCCGCCTCTCAACTGTCAATCAACAGGTGTACAGGTTCCTGAGCCTATTGGGCTCTATCATATCTTCACTTGAAACTGTGTATGGAGTCAGCCTCCACCACATCACTTCCTAATGCATTCCATTTGTCAACCACTCTGACACTGAAAAAGTTCTTTCTAATATCTGTGGCTCATTTGGGCACTCAGTTTCCACCTGTGTCCCCTAGTGCGTGTGCCCCTTGTGTTAAACAGCCTGTCTTTATCAACCCTGTCGATTCCCCTGAGAATCTTGAATGTGGTGATCATGTCCCCCCTAACTCTTCTATCTTCCAGCGAAGTGAGGTTCAATTTCCGTAGTCTCTCCTCGTAGCTCATACCTCTCAGCTCGGGTACTAGTCTGGTGGCAAACCTTTGAACCTTTTCCAGTTTAGTCTTATGCTTGACTAGATATGGACTCCATGCTGGAGCCGCATACTCCAGGATTGGTCTGACATATGTGGTATATAATGTTCTGAAAGATTCCTTACACAAGTTTCTAAAGGCCGTTCTTATGTTAGCCAACCTGGCATATGCTGCTGCTGTTATTCTCTTGATATGAGCTTCAGGGGACAGGTCTGGCGTGATATCAACCCCCAGGTCTTTCTCTCTCTCTCTCTGACTCTTGAAGTATTTCATCTCGCAAATGGTACCTTGTATCTGGTCTCCTGCTTCCTACCCCTATCTTCATTACATTACATTTGCTTGGGTTAAACTCTAACAGCCATTTGTTCGACCATTCCTGCAGCTTGTCCAGGTCTTCTGAAGCCTCAAGCTGTCCTCCTCTGTCTTAATCCTTCTCATAATGTGTGTGTGTGTGTGTTCGGGGGGGGGTAGGGTGTGTGTGTGTGTACTCACCTATTTGTGCTTGCAGGATCGAGCTTGGCTCTTGGATCCCGCCTTTCCAGCCATCGGTTGTTTACAGCAATGACTCCTTCCCCATTTCCCTATCATACCTGGTTTTAAAATTATGAATAGTATTTGCTTCCACAACCTGTTCCTGAAGTGCATTCCATTTTCCCACTACTCTCACGCTAAAAGAAAACTTCCTAACATCTCTGTGACTCATCTGAGTTTCCAGTTTCCACCCATGTCCCCTCGTTCTGTTATTATTCCATGTGAACATTTCATCTATTTCCACTTTGTCAATTCCCCTGAGTATTTTATATGTTCCTATCATATCTTCTCTCTCCCTTCTTTTCTCCAGTGTCGTAAGGTTCAGTTCCTTCAGACGCTCTTCATATCCCATCCCTCGTAACTCTGGGACAAGCCTCGTCGCAAACCTCTGAACCTTCTCCAGTTTCCTTATGTGTTTCTTCAGGTGGGGGCTCCATGATGGCGCGGCATACTCTAAGACGGGTCTCACGTAGGCAGTGTAAAGCGCCCTAAAAGCCTCCTCATTTAGGTTTCTGAATGAAGTTCTAATTTTCGCCAGTGTAGAGTACGCTGCTGTCGTTATCCTATTTATATGTGCCTCAGGAGTTAGATTAGGTGTCACATCCACTCCCAGGTCTCTTTCTCGAATCGTTACAGGTAGGCTGTTCCCCTTCATTGTGTACTGTCCCTTTGGTCTCCTGTCACCTGATCCCATTTCCATAACTTTACATTTACTGGTGTTGAACTCCAGTAGCCATTTCCCTGACCATCTCTGCAACCTGTTTAAGTCCTCTTGGAGGATCCTACAATCCTCATCTGTCACAACTCTTCTCATTAATTTTGCGTCATCCGCAAACATTGACATGTAGGATTCCACTCCTGTAAACATATAATTTACGTAAATTAGAAAGAGGATTGGTCCCAGCACCGATCCTTGAGGTACTCCACTCGTTACTGTTCGCCAGTCCGACTTCTCGCCCCTTACCATTACCCTCTGGCTCCTTCCTGTTAGGTAGTTCCTCACCCATGCTAAGGCCTTTCAACTTACTCCTGCCTGCCTCTCAAGTTTGTATAGCAGTCTCATGTGCGGTACTGTATCAAAGGCCTTTTGGCAGTCAAGAAATATGCAGTCTGCCCAGCCTTCTCTGTCCTGCCTTATCCTTGTTACTTTATCATAGAATTCTAAAAGGTTTGTTAGGCATGATTTCCCTGTCCAGAACCCATGTTGGTGCTTGTTTACAAACCCAATGCTCTCCAGGTGCTCAACAAGTCTTAGCCTAATTATTCTTTCAAGTATTTTGCAGGGGATGCTTGTCAGTGATACGGGTCTGTAGTTAAGTGCCTCCTCCCTATCACCTTTTTTGAAAATCGGTACGACATTTGCCTTCTTCCAGCAACTGGGCAATTCTCCCGACATAAGTGACTCATTAAAGATCATTGCCAGAGGCACGCTGAGGGCCTGCGCTGACTCTTTTAGTATCCACGGTGATACTTTGTCTGGTCCAACTGCTTTAGTTGCATCTAGAGTTGTCAACTGTTTCATTACCTCCTCTGCTGTCACCTCTATATCTGATAGTCTTTCATCTAGGGTAACCCCTTCCAACAATGGGAGCTGCTCAGGCTCGGTAGTGAACACTCCATGGAAACTGGCATTCAGTGCCTCACAGATTTCCTTGTCACTTTCAGTATATGCCCCCTCTGTCTTCCTTAGTCTTGTCACTTGGTCGTTCACCGACATTTTTCTTCTTATATGACTGTGTAGTGACTTAGGTTGTTTTTTTCGCTTTGATTGCAATATCGTTCTCATAGTCCCTTTCCGATGTTCGTCTTATGTTAATGTAATCGTTCCTAGCTCTGTTGTATCTGATCCTGTTGTTCTCTGTCCTTTGTCTTCTGTACTTCCTCCACTCCCGCCTGCTTCTCACCTTTGCTTCCTGACACTGTCTATTAAACCATGGGTTATTATATTCCCCCCTGCTTTTTTCCTTTACTGTTGGAATAAATCTCTCTTCAGCCTCCTTGCATTTCCATATGACTTGGTTCATCATACCTTGCACTGTTTTTCCTCTAAGTTCTTCCTCCCACTGCACTTCTCCCAGGTAGTCCCTTATCCTTCTGTAGTCCCCTTTTCTGTAATCAAGTCTCCTTTCCCGGACCTCTTGTCCTTTGGTCACAATTTTAAGCTCCATCATGTAGTCAAAGACTAGGACACAATGGTCCCTAGCTCCTAGTGGTATTTCATGTTCCAACTGCTCGATGTCTTCTACATTCTGAGTGAAAATGAGATCTAACAGGCTGGGCGTATCCCCTCCTCTTTCCCTAGTGCCTTCCTTCACATGCTGTGTTAGGAAATTCCTGTCAATAACGTCTACCAGCTTCGCTCCCCAGGTCTCCTCCCCGCCATGGGGATTCCTCGTTTCCCAATTTATCTCTCCGTGATTTAGGTCCCCCATGACCAGCAGCTTCGCTCTCATTCTATGCGCTATAGTTGCTGCCCTCTGCAGTTCATCTATACATGTCTTGTTGCTGTCCTCGTACTCCTGCCTGGGAACTGTGTGTGTGTGTGTGTACTCGCCTAGTTGTGCTTGCGGGGGTTGAGCTCTGGCTCTTTGGTCCCGCCTCTCAACCGTCAATCAACAGGTGTACAGATTCCTGAGCCTATTGGGCTCTATCATATCTACACTTGAAACTGTGTATGGAGTCAGCCTCCACCACATCACTTCCTAATGCATTCCATTTGTCAACCACTCTGACACTAAAAAAGTTCTTTCAAATATCTCTGTGGCTCATTTGGGCACTCAGTTTCCACCTGTGTCCCCTAGTGCGTGTGCCCCTTGTGTTAAATAGCCTGTCTTTATCTACCCAGTCGATTCCCTTCAGAATCTTGAATGTGGTGATCATATCCCTGTGTGTGTGTATCTGTGTGTGTGTGTGTGTGTGTGTGTGTGCGCGTGCGTGCGTGTGTGTGCGTGCGTGCGTGTGTGTGCGTGCACTATATTTACTGACCCGGTGTTGTGTGTACAGGAGCGGGTGTGGGGTTCAGGTGTACACGTGTGTGTCGTGAAGCCAACACCAACAGCTCGTTCTATCAGGCGCCTCATCACCAACAATGACCTCCAGGTGAGTGTAAATAATGTACCTGTGTCCACCTCACCCTCCCCCCCTCCCTCCCCCATGCTTGGAGAGGTGGGATCAGGACAAGGAGCTGTATGACTATGGTACAAGGAGCTGGAGGACAAGGAGCTGAGGTATGAGGAGCTGGGATATGAGGACAGGAGCTGGTATGAGGACAAGGAGCTGGGATATGGGGACAAGGAGCTGGGATCGACCAAGGAGCTGAGGTATGATGGATATGGGGACAAGGAGCTGGGATATGAGGACAAGGAGCTGAGGTATGAGGACAAGGAGCTGGGATATGAGGGACAAGGTATATGAGGACAAGGAGCTGAGGTACAAGGTAACCTCACCCTCCCCCCCTCTCCCCCATGCTGGGACAAGGAGCTGGGATATGAGGACAAGGAGCTGGGATATGGGGACAAGGAGCTGGGATATGAGGACAAGGAGCTGGGATATGAGGACAAGGAGCTGGGGTATGAGGACAAGGAGCTGGGATATGAGGACAAGGAGCTGGGGTATGAGGACAAGGAGCTGGGATATGAGGGACAAGGAGCTGGGATATGAGAACAAGGAGTTGGGTTATAAGGACAAGGAGCTGGGGTATGAGGACAAGGAGCTGGGATATGAGCACAAAGAGCTGAGGTATGAGGACAATGAGCGGGGGTATGAGGACAAGGACCTGGGATATGAGGACAAGGAGCTGGGGTATGAGGACAAGGAGCTGGGGAATGAGGACAAGGAGCTGGGGTATGAGGACAAGGAGCTGGGTATGAGGACAAGGAGCTGGGGTATGAGGACAAGGAGCTGGGATATGAGGACAAGGAGCTGGGGGTATGAGGACAAGGTGCTGGGATATGAGGACAAGGTGCTGGGATATGAGGACAAGGTGCTGGGGTATGAGGACAAGGTGCTGGGATATGAGGACAAGGTGCAATGAGGACAAGGAGCTGGGATATGAGGACAAGGAGCTGGGATATGAGGACAAGGAGCTGGGGGTATGAGGATGGGATATGGACAAGGAGCTGGGATATGAGGACAAGGAGCTGGGATATAAGGACAAGGGGTATGAGGACAAGGAGCTGGGATACGAGGACAAGGAGCTGGGATACGAGGACAAGGAGCTGGGATATGAGGACAAGGAGCTGGGATATGGGGACAAGGAGCTGGGGTATGAGGACAAGGGGCTGGGATACGAGGACAAGGAGCTGGGATACGAGGACACAGGAGCTGGGATACGAGGACAAGGAGCTGGGATATGAGGACAAGGAGCTGGGGGGATATGAGGACAAGGAGCTGGGATATGAGGACAAGGAGCTGGGATACGAGGACAAGAGGGGATACAAGGAGCTGGGATATGAGGACAAGGAGCTGGGATATGGGGACAAGGAGCTGGGATACGAGGACAAGGGGCTGGGATACGAGGACAAGGAGCTGGGATACGAGGACAAGGAGCTGGGATACGAGGACAAGGAGCTGGGATACGAGGACAAGGAGCTGGGATATGAGGACAAGGAGCTGGGATATGAGGACAAGGAGCTGGGATATGAGGACAAGGAGCTGGGATACGAGGACAAGGAGCTGGGATACGAGGACAAGGAGCTGGGATATGAGGACAAGGAGCTGGGATATGGGGACAAGGAGCTGGGATACGAGAACAAAGAGCTATTATCGGAGGTCCAGAAGCTGAGATACAAGGATGGTACCCAACCACTTAGACCATAGGGGATTGAACTCCGACCCTGCAAGCAGCGAGGCCGTCGCCCCACTGACCAGTCTTGGGAAGCAGACGCACCGGTACTAGTTATGTCTTATAAATGCCAGTGAATGTACTCAGCCATTTCATAAGGCTAAGACTTTTTTGTCTCCAAACCTGCTTCTGTTTTGTTTAAAATTCCCCTACGTCTTTCTATCTATATCTACCACTACTGGTGTAGGCGACGCCACACTACCACTGGTGTAGATGCCACAGGTGTTGAGCTTGTCATATAACCGGCAATCACACACCTGCGCTGACAGGTGTGCCAGCAATGACTTAGTCAATACCTTTCTTGCCCACCCACTCTCACTCTCTCTGAGAGAGAGAGAGAGAGAGAGAGAGAGAGAGAGAGAGAGAGAGAGAGAGAGAGAGAGACAGACAGACAGACAGACAGACAGACAGACAGACAGACAGACAGACACACACACACAGACAGACAGACAGACACAGACAGACAGACAGACAGACAGACAGACAGACAGACAACACACATATATTGATATATAAGTGCTAGCAAGAGTCCCTATAGGCCTAGCTACAGGAATAGACTCTCAGTTGACTAATAACACAACTCTGGTAATTTTCACAGCCTCTGGGCGCCCTAGGGTGTTGTGGGCCACTCAGTCAGCGTATTACCACGTGTCGCCCCGGGGTGAGCATATTGATTAAAGCCTCTATTCACACCTACTTTATCGCTTCCTCTCGCCTAATTCCTCGCTTTCTACACGTCGTATCGTTTTCTATGATTTGACCTCGATAGGTTAGGTAGGTTGCTTGGGTTCTGGGGCCAGGTTCACGAAGCAGTTACGCAAGCACTTACGAACCGGAAGCCAAATTCACGAAGTAGTTACGCAAGCACTTACGAACCTGGGGCCCGATTCACGAAGCAGTTACGCAAGCACTTACGAAACTGGGGCCCGATTCACGAAGCAGTTACGCAAGCACTTACGGACCTGGGGCCAGATTCACGAAGCAGTTACGCAAGCACTTACGAACCTGTGCATCTTGTCTCAATCTTTGGCGGCTTTGTTTACAATTATTAAACAGTTAATGAGCTGCGAAGCACCAGGAGGCTGTTTATAACAATAACAACAGTTGATTGGCAAGTTTTCATTCTTGTAAACTGTTTAATAAATGTAACCAAAGCCGTCAAAGATTGAGGAAAGATTTACACGTTCGTAAGTGCTTGCGTAACTGCTTCCTGAATCTAGTCCCAGGTTCGTAAGTGCTTGCGTAACTGCTTCGTGAATCTGGCCCCAGGTTCGTAAGTGCTTGCGTAACTGCTTCGTGAATCTGGCCCTAGGTCCGTAAGTGCTTGAGTAACCGATTCGTGAACCTGGCCTCGGGTTCGTAAGTGGTTGCGTAACTGCTTTGTGAATCTGGCCTCAGGTCCGTAAGTGCTTGAGTAACGGCTTCGTGAATCTGGCGTCAGTAGTATGACCTCGTTTACATTAATTACCCAACTATTAGATAGCCAGCCCCCCCCTCCCCCCGGGCCTCTGGCTATCGACCCGCGCGCGCACATGTCGTTAAATGAATGGAAACTATTGAGGCTTACAACGCTGTGATCTTGGCGTTTGAAAACGCGTGGGCTTGGGTCTATCATTAAATACATCGTATTTTGACCGGAATGGAGAAGACGGTGCTGGAGTAGCCGTGGACACCACCGGGCGGCACGGAAGGTAAACAAAGTCATGGAGGAACAAACTCTTGGAACAGTGTGGAGATGGACGGTGACAAGTAGGAAGCAGAGCGGTGTTAGTGAGGTGTGTAGTGAGAGAAGAGGAGGGTGAGAGGTGGAGCGGGGAGGGGGCCGGATGATGACCGGGGTAGTGGGGAATAGTGAGAGGAAGGAGGGGGGAGGGGGGGGGATGTTTTAACTACTGTAATAGCTGAAGTTAATCTGCCACCCAATTCCACCTGCACATAAACCGGTTGAAACCTGTATTGATTCTGGTTTCAAAGGTCACACCAGTGATCTCTGGGGTGACCTTTGACCTCGTCACGCCGGTCTCTTCATCATATCTCAATACTGAAATATATGTATTGATTCCAACCCAAAATTAGTACTAAAAGTATTGACCTTTCAATGCTCAGTCAACTCACAAGGAACTCAGTCAACTATATATATATATATATATTGTGACGGTAACGCGTTGGTGTTCGGCTGTTTAAGGCTAGGGGTATGGCCTCGTCACATAGTCTATAAAAAAAAATAGAAAAAACTGGAACTTCGTCTGTGGTAAGGTAAGGAGAAGACACACAAAACACAAGTAAACTTTAACAATGAAATTTTAATTACGTTAATTAAATCAAAACATGAATAAAATGCACAAACAAATTCTTATAATAAAATCAATCAAAATAATAAGAATAATTAGATGACACAATGAAAAGTTACGTTAAGGCAAAATAACAAGAAGTGCAATACAAAAGTAAATGGGAGGTGTTGGAATATTGGCTTTAAGCCACCACTTCTCTCAGTACACGCTAGCGTCTAGCCGGGAGGAGTGGTGACAACGAGAGCACGGAACATTCTGAGGTAGGAGGTTGGGGCGACCCCAGACATCAAGTAGTATGGGGGGGCGAGTGGCAGGTGCAGCCAGACCGGCGACCAATCAGCGGAGCCGGTAGCGATCAACATGTAGTTTGGTGGTTTGAGTCCGAACAGGTGGCTGGCTGCATATGTTTTGCTCCCCCTGGCAAGCCTTGCTGTGTGTTGTTGTTGTTGTTGGACATGTCTTCCATAGTCGTTTTATATAATTTCAACGACGTGTTTGTGGAGGGAAGAGCAGGCTCAATCTCTTGAAGGAGATTACTGTCACAACTCTCCCCCGAAGCCTGCGGTTCTGGAAGAAGTACGTCGTTATGTGGTGGAGTAATGGATGGAGTCGCTTCTACTTCATAACACTCTGGAGAGGGCATCGGCTATGGTGTTGTCAGACTCTTGGTATAGCGTGTCTCCAGGTTGAATTCTGCAGGTAGCAAGCCCATAGTAGAAGAACGTTGAGATGAGAAGTGGGCGTGTGCTGCAAGAGGTGTAGGGTGGTGTGGTCCGTATTGATGTGTGGACCGAGCACTTTTCAGGTGTGAAGTGAAGTGCTGAAGCTTCAGGATGAGGAAGAGTAGCTCCTTGCCAATTGTTCCGTCGTTCCTTGTAGCAGTAGTCGCTGACAGGTGTATTCTTCTCGCCTCGTTGCTGCATCACGACACCACCATCGTCGGTACCATTGGCGTCGACATGGAGGATGAAGGGCTTATCTGACGAGGTGAGAGTGGAATTAGAAGAGGGCATAGGAGCACGATTATTATCCTGAAAGCATTTGGGAAAATCATTAAGGATTTCGGAATTAGAAAGCGCTGACTCCTTGTCAGTGCTTCGGGAGGAGAGAAGCTGGAAGGTCTCACTGTGGATGTAGGGTTCTGTGAATGTGGAATAGTAGTCAAGACAGTGGGAGGAGTACCATTATATATTGCTTCAGGAGGTTGACGTGGCACAGCTGGGTCTTCCGCCGCCTATCTGGAGTCTCTATGACGTAAGTGTGTTGCTTCTGCACTCTTTGACGCGTAGTAGGGTCCTGAAAATCTGTTTTGTAAAGGTGAACCTGGGATAGGAAAATAGGCAAGGACGAAGTCTCCCGGCTGAATTTTCTTACTTTGCTGGTCTGGTCGTAATGAGTCTTCATTCTCACCTGGGCTTTCAATAGATTATCATGGGCAAAGCGATGGACTCT
>NW_025554959.1:0-16910 GCF_020424385.1 Procambarus clarkii | reverse complement strand
GGGATATTTTGAAAACTGCAGGGGGGTTTGGGCAAAATGTGACCCACCGCCGCTTTCAGTAATTGGCAGATTTTTGGTATAAAAAGTCGGAATTTCAAACTGCGAATAGGTGCAGAGAGCCAGAATTTGGGTCCAAAATATGGCTCAGGTATCGAATTTGGGATGTTTGGGATATTTTGAAAACTGCAGGGGGGTTTGGGCAAAATGTGACCCACCGCCGCTTTCAGTAATTGGCAGATTTTTGGTATAAAAAGTCGGAATTTCAAACTGCGAATAGGTGCAGAGAGCCAGAATTTGGGCCCAAAATATGGCTCAGGTATCGAATTTGGATGTTTGGGATATTTTGAAAACTGCAGGGGGGTTTGGGCAAAATGTGACCCACCGCTGCTTTCAGTAATTGGCAGATTTTTGGTATAAAAAGTCGGAATTTCAAACTGCGAATAGGTGCAGAGAGCCAGAATTTGGGTCCAAAATATGGCTCAGGTATCGAATTTGGGATGTTTGGGATATTTGAAAACTGCAGGGGGGTTTGGGCAAAATGTGACCCACCGCCGCTTTCAGTAATTGGCATATTTTTGGTATGAAAAGTCGGAATTTCAAACTGCGAATAGGTGCAGAGAGCCAGAATTTGGGTCCAAAATATGGCTCAGGTATCGAATTTGGGATGTTTGGGATATTTTGAAAACTGCAGGGGGGTTTGGGCAAAATGTGACCCACCGCCGCTTTCAGTAATTGGCAGATTTTTGGTATAAAAAGTCGGAATTTCAAACTGCGAATAGGTGCAGAGAGCCAGAATTTGGGTCCAAAATATGGCTCAGGTATCGAATTTGGGATGTTTGGGATATTTTGAAAACTGCAGGGGGGTTTGGGCAAAATGTGACCCACCGCCGCTTTCAGTAATTGGCAGATTTTTGGTATAAAAAGTCGGAATTTCAAACTGCGAATAGGTGCAGAGAGCCAGAATTTGGCTCCAAAATATGGCTCAGGTATCGAATTTGGGATGTTTGGGATATTTTGAAAACTGCAGGGGGGTTTGGGCAAAATGTGACCCACCGCCGCTTTCAGTAATTGGCATATTTTCGGTATAAAAATTCGGAATTTCAAACTGCGAATAGGTGCAGAGAGCCAGAATTTGGGTCCAAAATATGGCTCAGGTATCGAATTTGGGATGTTTGGGATATTTTGAAAACTGCAGGGGGGTTTGGGCAAAATGTGACCCACCGCCGCTTTCAGTAATTGGCAGATTTTCGGTATAAAAATTCGGAATTTCAAACTGCGAATAGGTGCAGAGAGCCAGAATTTGGGTCCAAAATATGGCTCAGGTATCGAATTTGGGATGTTTGGGATATTTTGAAAACTGCAGGGGGGTTTGGGCAAAATGTGACCCACCGCTGCTTTCAGTAATTGGCAGATTTTTGGTATAAAAAGTCGGAATTTCAAACTGCGAATAGGTGCAGAGAGCCAGAATTTGGGTCCAAAATATGGCTCAGGTATCGAATTTGGGATGTTTAGGATATTTTGAAAACTGCAGGGGGGTTTGGGCAAAATGTGACCCACCGCCGCTTTCAGTAATTGGCAGATTTTTGGTATAAAAAGTCGGAATTTCAAACTGCGAATAGGTGCAGAGAGCGAGAATTTGGGTCCAAAATATGGCTCAGGTATCGAATTTGGAATGTTTGGGATATTTTGAAAACTTCAGGGAGGTTTGGGCAAAATGTGACCCACCGCAGGTTTCAGTAATTGGCAGATTTTTGGTATAAAAAGTCGGAATTTCAAATTGCGAATAGGTGCAGAGAGCCAGAATTTGTGTCCAAAATATGGCTCAGGTATCGAATTTGGGATGTTTGGGATATTTTGAAAACTGCAGGGGGGTTTGGGCAAAATGTGACTCACCGCCGCTTTCAGTAATTGGCATATTTTTGGTATAAAAATTCGGAATTTCAAACTGCGAATAGGTGCAGAGAGCCAGAATTTGAGTCAAAAATATGGCTCATGTATCGAATTTGGGATGTTTAGGATATTTTGAAAACTGCTGGGCGGTTTGGGCAAAATGTGACCCACCGCCGCTTGCAGTAATTGGCCTATTTTTGGTATAAAAAGTCGGAATTTCAAACGGCGAATAGGTGCAGAGAGCCAGAACTTGGATCCAAAATATGGCTCTGGTATCGAATTTGGGATGTTTGGAATATTTTGAAAACTGTTGGGGGATTTGGGCAAAATGTGACCCACCGCCGCTTACAAAAATTGGTAGATTTTAGGTATAAAAATTCGGAATTTCAAACTGCGAATAGGTGCAGAGAGCCAGAATTTGGGTCCAAAATATGGCTCAGGTATCGAATTTGGGATGTTATGATATTTTGAAAACTGCAGGGGGGTTTGGGCAAAATGTGACCCACCGCCGCTTTCAGTAATTGGCAGATTTTTGGTATAAAAAGTCGGAATTTCAAACTGCGAATAGGTGCAGAGAGCCAGAATTTGGGTCCAAAATATGGCTCAGGTATCGAATTTGGGATGTTTGGGATATTTTGAAAACTGCAGGGGGGTTTGGGCAAAATGTGACCCACCGCCGCTTTCAGTAATTGGCAGATTTTTGGTATAAAAAGTCGGAATTTCAAACTGCGAATAGGTGCAGAGAGCCAGAATTTGGCTCCAAAATATGGCTCAGGTATCGAATTTGGGATGTTTGGGATATTTTGAAAACTGCAGGGGGGTTTGGGCAAAATGTAACCCACCGCCGCTTTCAGTAATTGGCGATTTTCGGTATAAAAAGTCGGAATTTCAAACTGCGAATAGGTGCAGAGAGCCAGAATTTGGGTCCAAAATATGGCT
Source organism: Procambarus clarkii (assembly GCF_020424385.1). NCBI lineage: Eukaryota > Metazoa > Arthropoda > Malacostraca > Decapoda > Cambaridae > Procambarus > Procambarus clarkii. The sequence goes on along the minus strand of NW_025554959.1, from coordinate 14,081 downwards.
CAGGTATCGAATTTGGGATGTTTGGGATATTTTGAAAACTGCAGGGGGGTTTGGGCAAAATGTGACCCACCGCCGCTTTCAGTAATTGGCAGATTTTTGGTATAAAAATTCGGAATTTCAAACTGCGAATAGGTGCAGAGAGCCAGAATTTGGGTCCAAAATATGGCTCAGGTATCGAATTTGGGATGTTTGGGATATTTTGAAAACTGCAGGGGGGTTTGGACAAAATATGACCCACAACCGCTTTCAGTAATGGGCCGATTTTTGGTATAAAAATTCGGAATTTCAAACTGCGAATAGGTGCAGAGAGCCAGAATTTGGGCCCAAAATATGGCTCAGGTATCGAATTTGGGATGTTTGGGATATTTTGAAAACTGCAGGGGGGTTTGGGCAAAATGTGACCCACCGCCGCTTTCAGTAATTGGCATATTTTTGGTATAAAAATTCGGAATTTCAAACTGCGAATAGGTGCAGAGAGCCAGAATTTGGGTCCAAAATATGGCTCAGGTATCGAATTTGGGATGTTTGGGATATTTTGAAAACTGCAGGGGGGTTTGGGCAAAATGTGACCCACCGCCGCTTTCAGTAATTGGCAGATTTTTGGTATAAAAAGTCGGAATTTCAAACTGCGAATAGGTGCAGAGAGCCAGAATTTGGATCCAAAATATGGCTCAGGTATCGAATTTGGGATGTTTGGGATATTTTGAAAACTGCAGGGGGGTTTGGGCAAAATGTGACCCACCGCCGCTTTCAGTAATTGGCAGATTTTTGGTATAAAAAGTCGGAATTTCAAACTGCGAATAGGTGCAGAGAGCCAGAATTTGGGTCCAAAATATGGCTCAGGTATCGAATTTGGGATGTTTGGGATATTTTGAAAACTGCAGGGGGGTTTGGGCAAAATGTGACCCACCGCCGCTTTCAGTAATTTGCATATTTTTGGTAAAAAAAAGCCGGAATTTCAAACTGCGAATAGGTGCAGAAAGCCAGAATTTGGGTCCAAAATATGGCTCAGGTATCGAATTTGGGAAGTTTGGGATATTTTGAAAACAGAAGGGGGGTTTGGGCAAAATGTGACCCACCGCCGCTTTCAGTAATTGGCATATTTTCAGTATAAAAAGTCGGAATTTCAAACTGCGAATAGGTGCAGAGAGCCAGAATTTGGGTCCAAAATATGGCTCAGGTATCGAATTTGGGATGTTTGGGATATTTTGAAAACTGCAGGGGGGTTTGGGCAAAATGTGACCCACCGCTGCTTTCAGTAATTGGCAGATTTTTGGTATAAAAATTCGGAATTTCAAACTGCGAATAGGTGCAGAGAGCCAGAATTTGGGTCCAAAATATGGCTCAGGTATCGAATTTGGGATGTTTGGGATATTTTGAAAACTGCAGGGGGGTTTGGGCAAAATGTGACCCACCGCCGCTTTCAGTAATTGGCATATTTTTGGTATAAAAATTCGGAATTTCAAACTGCGAATAGGTGCAGAGAGCCAGAATTTGGGTCCAAAATATGGCTCAGGTATCGAATTTGGGATGTTTGGGATATTTTGAAAACTGCAGGGGGGTTTGGGCAAAATGTGACCCACCGCCGCTTTCAGTAATTGGCAGATTTTTGGTATAAAAAGTCGGAATTTCAAACTGCGAATAGGTGCAGAGAGCCAGAATTTGGCTCCAAAATATGGCTCAGGTATCGAATTTGGGATGTTTGGGATATTTTGAAAACTGCAGGGGGGTTTGGGCAAAATGTGACCCACCGCCGCTTTCAGTAATTGGCAGATTTTCGGTATAAAAAGTCGGAATTTCAAACTGCGAATAGGTGCAGAGAGCCAGAATTTGGGTCCAAAATATGGCTCAGGTATCGAATTTGGGATGTTTGGGATATTTTGAAAACTGCAGGGGGGTTTGGGCAAAATGTGACCCACCGCCGCTTTCAGTAATTGGCAGATTTTTGGTATAAAAAGTCGGAATTTCAAACTGCGAATAGGTGCAGAGAGCCAGAATTTGGGTCCAAAATATGGCTCAGGTATCGAATTTGGGATGTTTGGGATATTTTGAAAACTGCAGGGGGGTTTGGGCAAAATGTGACCCACCGCCGCTTTCAGTAATTGGCAGATTTTTGGTATAAAAAGTCGGAATTTCAAACTGCGAATAGGTGCAGAGAGCCAGAATTTGGGTCCAAAATATGGCTCAGGTATCGAATTTGGGATGTTTGGGATATTTTGAAAACTGCAGGGGGGTTTGGGCAAAATGTGACCCACCGCCGCTTTCAGTAATTGGCATATTTTTGGTATAAAAAGTCGGAATTTCAAACTGCGAATAGGTGCAGAGAGCCAGAATTTGGGTCCAAAATATGGCTCAGGTATCGAATTTGGGATGTTTGGGATATTTTGAAAACTGCAGGGGGTTTGGGCAAAATGTGACCCACCGCCGCTTTCAGTAATTGGCAGATTTTCGGTATAAAAAGTCGGAATTTCAAACTGCGAATAGGTGCAGAGAGCCAGAATTTGGATCCAAAATATGGCTCAGGTATCGAATTTGGGATGTTTGGGATATTTTGAAAACTGCAGGGGGGTTTGGGCAAAATGTGACCCACCGCTGCTTTCAGTAATTGGCAGATTTTTGGTATAAAAATTCGGGTTTCAAACTGCGAATAGGTGCAGAGAGCCAGAATTTGGCTCCAAAATATGGCTCAGGTATCGAATTTGGGATGTTTGGGATATTTTGAAAACTGCAGGGGGGTTTGGGCAAAATGTTACCCACCGCTGCTTTCAGTAATTGGCATATTTTCGGTATAAAAAGTCGGAATTTCAAACTGCGAATAGGTGCAGAGAGCCAGAATTTGGCTCCAAAATATGGCTCAGGTATCGAATTTGGGATGTTTGGGATATTTTGAAAACTGCAGGGGGGTTTGGGCAAAATGTGACCCACCGCCGCTTTCAGTAATTGGCATATTTTTGGTATAAAAATTCGGAATTTCAAACTGCGAATAGGTGCAGAGAGCCAGAATTTGGGTCCAAAATATGGCTCAGGTATCGAATTTGGGATGTTTAGGATATTTTGAAAACTGCAGGGCGGTTTGGGCAAAATGTCATCCACCGCCGCTTGACGTAATTGGCCGATTTTTGGTATAAAAATTCGGAATTTCAAACTGCGAGTAGGTGCAGAGAGCCAGAATTTGGGTCCAAAATATGGCTCAGGTATCGAATTTGGGATGTTTGGGATATTTTGAAAACTGCAGGGGGGTTTGGGCAAAATGTGACCCACCGCCGCTTTCAGTAATTGGCAGATTTTTGGTATAAAAAGTCGGAATTTCAAACTGCGAATAGGTGCAGAGAGCCAGAATTTGGTCCAAAAATATGGCTCAGGTATCGAATTTGGGATGTTTGGGATATTTTGAAAACTGCAGGGGGGTTTGGGCAAAATGTGACCCACCGCCGCTTTCAGTAATTGGCATATTTTTGGTATAAAAATTCGGAATTTCAAACTGCGAATAGGTGCAGAGAGCCAGAATTTGGCTCCAAAATATGGCTCAGGTATCGAATTTGGGATGTTTGGGATATTTTGAAAACTGCAGGGGGGTTTGGGCAAAATGTGACCCACCGCCGCTTTCAGTAATTGGCCGATTTTTGGTATAAAAAGTCGGAATTTCAAACGGCGAATAGGTGCAGAGAGCCAGAACTTGGATCCAAAATATGGCTCTGGTATCGAATTTGGGATGTTTGGGATATTTTGAAAACTGCAGGGGGGTTTGGGCAAAATGTGACCCACCGCCGCTTTCAGTAATTGGCAGATTTTTGGTATAAAAATTCGGAATTTCAAACTGCGAATAGGTGCAGAGAGCCAGAATTTGGGTCCAAAATATGGCTCAGGTATCGAATTTGGGATGTTTGGGATATTTTGAAAACTGTAGGGGGGTTTGGGCAAAATGTGACCCACCGCCGCTTTCAGTAATTGGTAGATTTTTTGTATAAAAATTCGGAATTTCAAACTGCGAGTAGGTGCAGAGAGCCAGAATTTGGGTCCAAAATATGGCTCAGGTATCGAATTTTGGATGTTTGGGATATTTTGAAAACTGCAGGGGGGTTTGGGCAAAATGTGACCCACCGCCGCTTTCAGTAATTGGCAGATTTTTGGTATAAAAAGTAGGAATTTCAGACTGCGAATAGGTGCAGAGAGCCAGAATTTGGATCCAAAATATGGCTCAGGTATCGAATTTGGGATGTTTAGGATATTTTGAAAACTGCAGGGGGGTTTGGGCAAAATGTGACCCACCGCCTCTTGCAGTAATTGGCCGATTTTTGGTATAAAAAGTCGGAATTTCAAACGGCGAATAGGTGCAGAGAGCCAGAACTTGCCTCCAAAATATGGATCAGGTATCGAATTTGGGATGTTTGGGATATTTTGAAAACTGCAGGGGGGTTTGGGCAAAATGTGACCCACCGCCGCTTTCAGTAATTGGCCTATTTTTGGTATAAATAGTCGGAATTTCAAACTGCGAATAGGTGCAGAGAGCCAGATTTTGGGTCCAAAATATGGCTCAGGTATCGAATTTGGGATGTTTGGGATATTTTGAGAACTGCAGAGTGGTTTGGGCAAAATGTGACCCACTGCCGCTTTCAGTAATTGGCAGATTTTTGGTATAAAAAGTAGGAATTTCAAACTGCGAATAGGTGCAGAGAGCCAGAATTTGGATCCAAAATATGGCTCAGGTATCGAATTTGGGATGTTTGGGATATTTTGAAAACTGCAGGGGGGTTTGGGCAAAATGTGACCCACCGCCGCTTTCAGTAATTGGCATATTTTTGGTATAAAAAGTCGGAATTTCAAACTGCGAATAGGTGCAGAGAGCCAGAATTTGTGTCCAAAATATGGCTCAGGTATGGAATTTGGGATGTTTGGGATATTTTGAAAACTGCAGGGGGGTTTGGGCAAAATGTGACCCACCGCCGCTTTCAGTAATTGGCATATTTTTAGTATAAAAAGTCGGAATTTCAAACTGCGAATAGGTGCAGAGAGCCAGAACTTGGATCCAAAATATGGCTCTGGTATCGAATTTGGGATGTTTGGGATATTTTGAAAACTGTTGGGGGGTTTGGGCAAAATGTGACCCACCGCCGCTTTCAGTAATTGGTAGATTTTTGGTATAAAAATTCGGAATTTCAAACTGCGAATAGGTGCAGAGAGCCAGAATTTGGGTCCAAAATATGGCTCAGGTATCGAATTTGGGATGTTTGGGATATTTTGAAAACTGCAGGGGGGTTTGGGCAAAATGTGACCCACCGCCGCTTTCAGTAATTGGCATATTTTCGGTATAAAAATTCGGAATTTCAAACTGCGAATAGGAGCAGAGAGCCAGAATTTGGGTCCAAAATATGGCTCAGGTATCGAATTTGGGATGTTTGGGATAATTTGAAAACTGCAGGGGGGTTTGGGCAAAATGTGACCTACCGCCGCTTTCAGTAATTGGCCTATTTTTGGAATAAAAAGTCGGAACTTCAAACTGCGAATAGGTGCAGAGAGCCAGAATTTGGGTCCAAAATATGGCTCAGGTATCGAATTTGGGATGTTTGGGATATTTTGAAAACTGCAAGGGGGTTTGGGCAAAATGTGACCCACTGCCGCTTTCAGTAATTGGCAGATTTTTGGTATGAAAATTCGGAATTTCAAACTGCGAATAGGTGCAGAGAGCCAGAATTTTCGACCAAAATATGGCTCAGGTATCGAATTTGGGATGTTTGGGATATTTTGAAAACTGCAGGGGGGTTTGGGCAAAATGTGACCCACGCCGCTTTCAGTAATAGGCAGATTTTCGGTATAAAACGTTGGAATTTCAATCTGCGAATAGGTGAAGAGAGCCAGAATTTGGGTCCAAAATATGTCTCAGGCATCGAATTTAGGATGTTTGGGATATTTTGAAAACTGCAGGGGGGTTTGGGCAAAATGTGACCCACCGCCGCTTTCAGTAATTGGCAGATTTTTGGTATAAAAAGTCGGAATTTCAAACGGCGAATAGGTGCAGAGAGCCAGAATTTGGCTCCAAAATATGGCTCAGGTATCGAATTTGGGATGTTTGGGATATTTTGAAAACTGCAGGGGGGTTTGGGCAAAATGTGACCCACCGCCGCTTTCAGTAATTGGCATATTTTCGGTATAAAAAGTCGGAATTTCAAACTGCGAATAGGTGCAGAGAGCCAGAATTTGGGTCCAAAATATGGCTCAGGTATCGAATTTGTGATGTTTGGGATATTTTGAAAACTGCAGGGGGGGTTTGGGCAAAATGTGACCCACCGCCGCTTTCAGTAATTGGCAGATTTTTGGTATAAAAAGTCGGAATTTCAAACTGCGAATAGGTGCAGAGAGCCAGAATTTGGGTCCAAAATATGGCTCAGGTATCGAATTTGGGATGTTTGGGATATTTTGAAAACTGTTGGGGGGTTTGGGCAAAATGTGACCCACCGCCGCTTTCAGTAATTGGTAGATTTTTGGTATAAAAATTCGGAATTTCACAGTGCGAATAGGTGCAGAGAGCCAGAATTTGGGTCCAAAATATGGCTCAGGTATCGAATTTGGGATGTTTGGGATATTTTGAAAACTGCAGGGGGGTTTGGGCAAAATGTGACCCACCTCCGCTTTCAGTAATTGGCATATTTTTGGTATAAAAATTCGGAATTTCAAACTGCGAATAGGTGCAGAGAGCCAGAATTTGGGTCCAAAATATGGCTCAGGTATCGAATTTGGGATGTTTGGGATATTTTGAAAACTGCAGGGGGGTTTGGGCAAAATGTGACCCACCGCCGCTTTCAGTAATTGGCAGATTTTTGGTATAAAAAGTCGGAATTTCAAACTGCGAATAGGTGCAGAGAGCCAGAATTTGGATCCAAAATATGGCTCAGGTATCGAATTTGGGATGTTTGGGATATTTTGAAAACTGCAGGGGGGTTTGGGCAAAATGTGACCCACCGCCGCTTTCAGTAATTGGCAGATTTTTGGTATAAAAATTCGGAATTTCAAACTGCGAATAGGTGCAGAGAGCCAGAATTTGGGTCCAAAATATGGCTCAGGTATCGAATTTGGGATGTTTGGGATATTTTGAAAACTGCAGGGGGGTTTGGGCAAAATGTGACCCACCGCTGCTTTCAGTAATTGGCATATTTTTGGTATAAAAAGTCGGAATTTCAAACTGCGAATAGGTGCAGAGAGCCAGAATTTGGGTCCAAAATACGGCTCAGGTATCGAATTTGGGATGTTTTGGATATTTTGAAAACAGCAGGGGGGTTTGGGCAAAATGTGACCCACCGCCTCTTTCAGTAATTGGCAGATTTTTTGTATAAAAAGTCGGAATTTCAAACGGCGACTAGGTGCAGAGAGCCAGAATTTGGCTCCAAAATATGGCTCAGGTATCGAATTTGGGATGTTTGGGATATTTTGAAAACTGCAGGGGGTTTGGGCAAAATATGACCCACCGCCGCTTGCAGTAATTGGCATATTTTTGGTATAAAAATTCGGAATTTCAAACTGAGAATAAGTGCAGAGAGCCAGAATTTGGGTCCAAAATATGGCTCAAGTATCGAATTTTGGATGTTTGGGATATTTTGAAAACTGCAGGGGGGTTTGGGCAAAATGTGACCCACCGCCGCTTTCAGTAATTGGCATATTTTTGGTATAAAAAGTCGGAATTTCAAACTGCGAATAGGTGCAGAGAGCCAGAATTTGGGTCCAAAATATGGCTCAGGTATCGAATTTGGATGTTTGGGATATTTTGAAAACTGCAGGGGGGTTTGGGCAAAATGTGACCCACCGCCGCTTTCAGTAATTGGCAGATTTTTGGTATAAAAATTCGGAATTTCAAACAGCGAATAGGTGCAGAGAGCCAGAATTTGGCTCCAAAATATGGCTCAGGTATTGGATTTGGGATGTTTGGGATATTTTGAAAACTGCAGGGGGGTTTGGGCAAAATGTGACCCACCGCCGCTTTCAGTAATTGGCAGATTTTTGGTATAAAAAGTCGGAATTTCAAACTGCGAATAGGTGCAGAGAGCCAGAATTTGGGTCCAAAATATGGCTCAGGTATCGAATTTGGGATGTTTGGGATATTTTGAAAACTGCAGGGGGGTTTGGGCAAAATGTGACCCACCGCCGCTTTCAGTAATTGGCAGATTTTTGGTATAAAAAGTCGGAATTTCAAACTGCGAATAGGTGCAGAGAGCCAGAATTTGGGTCCAAAATATGGCTCAGGTATCGAATTTGGGATGTTTGGGATATTTTGAAAACTGCAGGGGGGTTTGGGCAAAATGTGACCCACCGCCGCTTTCAGTAATTGGCAGATTTTTGGTATAAAAAGTCGGAATTTCAAACTGCGAATAGGTGCAGAGAGCCAGAATTTGGGTCCAAAATATGGCTCAGGTATCGAATTTGGGATGTTTGGGATATTTTGAAAACTGCAGGGGGGTTTGGGCAAAATGTGACCCACCGCCGCTTTCAGTAATTGGCAGATTTTTGGTATAAAAAGTCGGAATTTCAAACTGCGAATAGGTGCAGAGAGCCAGAATTTGGGTCCAAAATATGGCTCAGGTATCGAATTTGGGATGTTTGGGATATTTTGAAAACTGCAGGGGGGTTTGGGCAAAATGTGACCCACCGCCGCTTTCAGTAATTGGCAGATTTTTGGTATAAAAAGTCGGAATTTCAAACTGCGAATAGGTGCAGAGAGCCAGAATTTGGGTCCAAAATATGGCTCAGGTATCGAATTTGGGATGTTTGGGATATTTTGAAAACTGCAGGGGGGTTTGGGCAAAATGTGACCCACCGCCGCTTTCAGTAATTGGCAGATTTTTGGTATAAAAAGTCGGAATTTCAAACTGCGAATAGGTGCAGAGAGCCAGAATTTGGGTCCAAAATATGGCTCAGGTATCGAATTTGGGATGTTTGGGATATTTTGAAAACTGCAGGGGGGTTTGGGCAAAATGTGACCCACCGCCGCTTTCAGTAATTGGCAGATTTTTGGAATAAAAATTCGGAATTTCAAACTGCGAATAGGTGCAGAGAGCAAGAATTTGGGTCCAAAATATGGCTCAGGTATCGAATTTGGGATGTTTGGGATATTTTGAAAACTGCAGGGGAGTTTGGGCAAAATGTGACCCACCGCCGCTTTCATTAATTGGCAGAATTTTGGAATAAAAATTCGGAATTTCAAACGGCGAAAAGGTGCAGAGAGCCACAATTTGGCTCCAAAATATGGATCAGGTATCGAATTTGGGATGTTTGGGATATTTTGAAAACTGCAGGGAGGTTTGGGCAAAATGTGACCCACCGCCGCTTTCAGTAATTGGCATATTTTTGGTATAAAAATTCGGAATTTCAAACTGCGAATAAGTGCAGAGAGCCAAAATTTGGGTCCAAAATATGGCTCAGGTATCGAATTTGGGATGTTTGGGATATTTTGAAAACTGCAGGGGGGTTTGGGCAAAATGTGACCCACCGCCGCTTTCAGTAATTGGCAGATTTTCGGTATAAAAAGTCGGAATTTCAAACTGCGAATAGGTGCAGAGAGCCAGAATTTGGCTCCAAAATATGGCTCAGGTATCGAATTTGGGATCTTTGGGATATTTTGAAAACTGCAGGGGGGTTTGGGCAAAATGTGACCCACCGCCGCTTTCAGTAATTGGCTAATTTTTGGTATAAAAAGTCGGAATTTCAAACTGCGAATAGGTGCAGAGAGCCAGAATTTGGGCCCAAAATATGGCTCAGGTATCGAATTTAGGATGTTTGGGATATTTTGAAAACTGCAGGGGTGTTTGGGCAAAATGTGACCCACCGCTGCTTCCAGTAATTGGCAGATTTTCGGTAAGAAAATTCGGAATTTCAAACTGCGAATAGGTGCAGAGAGCCAGAATTTGGGTAAGAAATATGGCTCAGTTTTCGAATTTGGGATGTTTAGGATATTTGGAAAACTGCAGGGTGGTTTGGGCAAAATGTGACCCACCGCCGCTTTCAGTAATTGGCAGATTTTTGGTATAAAAAGTCGGAATTTCAAACTGCGAATAGGTGCAGAGAGCCAGAATTTGGGTCCAAAATATGGCTCAGGTATCGAATTTAGGATGTTTGGGATATTTTGAAAACTGCAGGGGGGTTTGGGCAAAATGTGACACACCGCTGCTTTCAGTAATTGGCAGATTTTTGGTATAAAAAGTCGGAATTTCAAACTGCGAATAGGTGCAGAGAGCCAGAATTTGGCTCCAAAATATGGCTCAGGTATCGAATTTGGGATGTTTGGGATATTTTGAAAACTGCAGGGGGGTTTGGGCAAAATGTGACCCACCGCCGCTTTCAGTAATTGGCATATTTTTGGTATAAAAATTCGGAATTTCAAACTGCGAATAGGTGCAGAGAGCCAGAATTTGGGTCCAAAATATGGCTCAGGTATCGAATTTGGGATGTTTGGGATATTTTGAAAACTGCAGGGGGGTTTGGGCAAAATGTGACCCACCGCCGCTTTCAGTAATTGGCATATTTTTGGTATAAAAAGTCGGAATTTCAAACTGCGAATAGGTGCAGAGAGCCAGAATTTGGATCCAAAATATGGCTCAGGCATCGAATTTGGGATGTTTGGGATATTATGAAAACTGCAGGGGGGTTTGGGCAAAATGTGACCCACCGCCGCTTTCAGTAATTGGCAGATTTTTGGTATAAAAAGTCGGAATTTCAAACTGCGAATAGGTGCAGAGAGCCAGAATTTGGATCCAAAATATGTCTCAGGAATCGAATTTAGGATGTTTGGGATATTATGAAAACTGCAGGGGGGTTTGGGCAAAATGTGACCCACCGCCGCTTTCAGTCATTGGCAGATTTTTGGTATAAAAAGTCGGAAATTCAAACTGTGAATAGGTGCAGAGAGCCAGAATTTGGGTCTAAAATATGGCTCAGGTATCGAATTTGGGATGTTTGGGATATTTTGAAAACTGCAGGGGGGTTTGGGCAAAATGTGACCCACCGCCGCTTTCAGTAATTGGCAGATTTTTGGTATAAAAAGTCGGAATTTCAAACTGCGAATAGGTGCAGAGAGCCAGAATTTGGATCCAAAATATGGCTCAGGTATCGAATTTGGGATGTTTGGGATATTTTGAAAACTGCAGGGGGGTTTGGGCAAAATGTGACCCACCGCCGCTTTCAGTAATTGGCAGATTTTGGGTATAAAAAGTCGGAATTTCAAACTGCGAATAGGTGCAGAGAGCCAGAATTTGGGTCCAAAATATGGCTCAGGTATCGAATTTGGGATGTTTGGGATATTTTGAAAACTGCAGGGGGGTTTGGGCAAAATGTGACCCACCGCTGCTTTCAGTAATTGGCAGATTTTTGGTATAAAAATTCGGAATTTCAAACGGCGAATAGGTGCAGAGAGCCAGAATTTGGGTCCAAAATATGGCTCAGGTATCGAATTTGGGATGTTTGGGATATGTTGAAAACTGCAGGGGGGTTTGGGCAAAATGTGACCCACCGCCGCTTTCAGTAATTGGCATATTTTTGGCATAAAAATTCGGAATTTCAAACTGCGAATAGGTGCAGAGAGCCAGAATTTGGGTCCAAAATATGGCTCAGGTATCTAATTTGGGATGTTTGGGATATTTTAAAAACTGCAGTGGGGTTTGGGCAAAATGTGACCCACCAATGCTTTCAGTAATTGGCAGATTTTTGGTATAAAAAGTCGGAATTTCAAACTGCGAATAGGTGCAGAGAGCCAGAATTTGGATCCAAAATATGGCTCAGGTATCGAATTTGTGATGTTTGGGATATTTTGAAAACTGCAGGGGGGTTTGGGCAAAATGTGACCCACCGCCGCTTTCAGTAATTGGCAGATTTTTGGTATAAAAAGTCCGAATTTCAAACAGCGAATAGGTGCAGAGAGCCAGAATTTGGGTCCAAAATTTGGCTCAGGTATCGAATTTGGGATGTTTGGGATATTTTGAAACTGCAGGGGGGTTTGGGCAAAATGTGACCCACCGCCGCTTTCAGTAATTGGCATATTTTTGGTATATAAATTCAGAATTTCAAACTGCGAATAGGTGCAGAGAGCCAGAATTTGGGTCCAAAATATGGCTCAGGTATCGATTTGGGGATGTTTGGGATATTTTGAAAACTGCAGGGGGGTTTGGGCAAAATGTGACCCACCGCCGCTTTCAGTAATTGGCAGATTTTTGGTATAAAAAGTCGGAATTTCAAACTGCGAATAGGTGCAGAGAGCCAGAATTTGGGTCCAAAATATGGCTCAGGTATCGAATTTGGGATGTTTGGGATATTTTGAAAACTGCAGGGGGGTTTGGGCAAGATGTGACCCACCGCCGCTTTCAGTAATTGGCAGATTTTTGGTATAAAAAGTCGGAATTTCAAACTGCGAATAGGTGCAGAGAGCCAGAATTTGGGTCCAAAATATGGCTCAGGTATCGAATTTGGGATGTTTGGGATATTTTGAAAACTGCAGGGGGGTTTGGGCAAAATGTGACCCACCGCCGCTTTCAGTAATTGGCAGATTTTTGGTATAAAAATTCGGAATTTCAAACTGCGAATAGGTGCAGAGAGCCAGAATTTGGGTCCAAAATATGGCTCAGGTATCGAATTTGGGATGTTTGGGATATTTTGAAAACTGCATGGGGGTTTGGGCAAAATGTGACCCACCGCCGCTTTCAGTAATTGGCATATTTTTGGTATAAAAAGTCGGAATTTCAAACTGCGAATAGGTGCAGAGAGCCAGAATTTGGGTCCAAAATATGGCTCAGGTATCGAATTTGGGATGTTTGGGATATTTTGAAAACTGCAGGGGGGTTTGGGCAAAATGTGACCCACCGCAGCTTTCAGTAATTGGCAGATTTTTGGTATAAAAAGTCGGAATTTCAAACTGTGAATAGGTGCATAGAGCCAGAATTTGGTCCAAAATATGGCTCAGGTATCGAATTTTGGATGTTTGGGATATTTTGAAAACTGCAGGGGGGTTTGGGCAAAATGTGATACACCGCTGGTTTCAGTAATTGGCATATTTTCGGTATAAAAAGTCGGAATTTCAAATTGCGAATAGGTGCAGAGAGCCAGAATTTGGTCCAAAATATAGCTCAGGTATCGAATTTTGGATGTTTGGGATATTTTGAAAACTGCAGGGGGGTTTGGGCAAAATGTGACCCACCGCCGCTTTCAGTAATTGGCATATTTTTGGTATAAAAAGTCGGAATTTCAAACTGCGAATAGGTGCAGAGAGCCAGAATTTGGGTCCAAGATATGGCTCAGGTATCGAATTTCGGATGTTTGGGATATTTTGAAAACTGCAGGGGGGTTTAAGCAAAATGTGACCCACCGCCGCTTTCAGTAATTGGCAGATTTTTGTATAAAAAGTCGGAACTTCACATGGCGAATAGGTGCAAAGAGCTCGAATTTGGGTCCAAAATATGGCTCAGGTATCGAATTTAGGATGTCTGGATATTTTGAAAATTGCAAGGGAGTTTGGGCAAAATGTGACCCTTCGCCGCTTTCAGTAATTGGCAGATTTTTGGTATAAAAATTCGGAATTTCAAACAGCGAATAGGTGCAGAGAGCCAGAATTTGGGCCCAAAATATGGCTCCGGTATTGAATTCGGGATGTTTGGGATACGTTGAAAACTGCAGTGGGGTTTGGGCAAAATGTGACCCACCGCCGCTTTCAGTAATTGGCATATTTTTGGTATGAAAATTCGGAATTTCAAACTGCGAATAGGTGCAGAGAGCCAGAATTTGGGTCCAAAATATGGCTCAGGTATCGAATTTGGGATGTTTGGGATATTTGGAAAACTGCAGGGGGGTTTGGGCAAAATGTGACCCGCCGCCGCTTTCAGTAATTGGCAGATTTTTGGTATAAAAAGTCGGAATTTCAAACTGCGAATAGGTGCAGAGAGCCAGAATTTGGGTCCAAAATATGGCTCAGGTATCGAATTTGGGATGTTTGGGATATTTTTTAAACTGCAGGGGGGTTTGGGCAAAATGTGACCCACCGCCGCTTTCAGGTATTGGCAGATTTTTGGTATAAAAAGTCGGAATTTCAAACTGCGAATAGGTGCAGAGAGCCA
>NW_025554958.1:0-11503 GCF_020424385.1 Procambarus clarkii | reverse complement strand
CTCTTTCGCTCAATAAACCTGGTTCCTTTTTGCTTCCCAGAAGCGCGGGGTCTCCAATACCTCAGATGGGCTGCGATAGCCAGCACTAATCCACTAAGAAAGGCTTGTAGAGCCTCTAATCCTTGAGAGCTGACCGAGGTGCGACCTGTCGCTTCCAAGGTCAGGTCAACTCTGACGTTGGCGCCGCCCGGGGCACTCGGTGACGTCACGGCGGGCCCTGATTGGTCGCCCACGACCTAAGTCGGCCAATCCGCGATCGGCTAGTTTCCCTTCCAAAAGGTCATATCTGCATTAGGGGATACTCTTTCATTTTATAACAGGGCGCCAATTTCCCCTTACTTACAACTTATAATGTAACGTTCTCCCTTTACTGGCAGCCGGTCTGGTCGCCACATATATCAATAGACTCCCTGAACCTCAGAGAATCAGTAGGGAGAGCTGAATATGACTCTTAAAGCAGGCAAACGAAAGAGATAGGAGAGGGCACCGTAACAAAATATATATATATATATATATATATATATATATATATATATATATATATATATATATATATATATATATATATATATATATATATATATATATATATATATATATATGTCGTACCTAGTAGCCAGAACTCACTTCTCAGCCTACTATGCAAGGCCCGATTTGCCTATTAAGCCAAGTTTTCATGAATTAATTGTTTTTCGAGAACCTAACCTACCTAACCTAACCTAACCTAACTTTTTCGGCTACCTAACCTAACCTAACCTATAAAGATAGGTTAGGTTAGGTTAGGTAAGGTTGGTTAGGTTCGGTCATATATCTACGTCAATTTTAACTCCAATAAAAAAAAATTGACCTCATACATAATGAAATGGGAAGCTTTATCATTTCGTAAGAAAAAAATTAGAGAAAATATATTAATTCAGGAAAACTTGGCTTATTAGGCAAATCGGGCCTTGCATAGTAGGCTGAGAAGTGCGTTCTGGCTATTAGGTACGACATATATATATATATATATATATATCGTACCTAGTAGCCAGAACGCAGTTCTCAGCCTAATATGCAAGGGCCGATTTGCCTAATAAGCCAAGTTTTCCTGAATTATTATATTTTCTCTAATTTTTTTCTTATGAAATGATAAAGCTACCCATTTCATTATGTTTGAAGTCATTTTTTTTTATTGGAGTTAAAATTAACGTAGGTATATGACCGAACCTAACCGACCCTACCTAACCTAACCTAACCTATCTTTATAGGTTAGGTTAGGTTAGGTAGCCGAAAAAGTTAGGTTAGGTTAGGATAGGTAGGTTAGGTAGTCGAAAAACAATTATTTCATGAAAACTTGGCTTATTAGGCAAATCGGGCCTTGCATAGTAGGCTGAGTAGTGCGTTCTGGCTACTAGGTACGACATATATATATATATATATATATATATATATATATATATATAAACAATAAATAGGGAAGGGAGTACCACCTCTATATATATATATATATATATATATATATATATATATATATATATATATATATATATGTCGTACCTAATAGCCAGAACGCACTTCTCTGCCTACTATGCAAGGCCCGATTTGCCTAATAAGCCAAGTTTTCATGAATTAATGATTTTTCGACCACCTAACCTACCTAACCTAACCTAACCTAACTTTTTCGGCTACCTAACCGAACCTAACCTATAAAGATAGGTTAAGTTAGGTTAGGTAGGGTTGGTTAGGTTCTGTCATATATCTATGTTAATTTTAACTCCAATATTTTTTTTTTACCTCATACGTAATGAAATGGGTAGCTTTATCATTTCATAAGAAAAAAATTAGAGAAAATATATTAATTCAGGAAAACTTGGCTCATTAGGCAAATCGGGCCTTGCATAGTTGGCTGAGAAGTGCGTTCTGGCTATTAGGTACGACATATATATATATATATATATATATATATATATATATATGTCGTACCTAATAGCCAGAACTCACTTTTTGGCCTACTATGCAAGGCCCGATTTGCCTAATAAGCCAAGTTTTCATGAATTAATGTTTTTTCGACTACCTAACCTACCTAACCTAACCTAACCTAACTTTTTCTGCTACCTAACCCAACCTAACCTATAAAGATAGGTTACGTTAGGTTAGGTAGGGTTGGTTAGGTTCGGTCATATATCTACGTTAATTTTAACTCTAATAAAAAAAAATTGACCTCATACATAATGAAATGGGTAGCTTTATCATTTCATAAGAAAAAAATAGAGAAAATAAATTAATTCAGGAAAACTTGGCTTATTAGGCAAATCGGACCTTGCATAGTAGGCTGAGAATTGCGTTCTGGCTACTAGGTACGACATATATATATATATATATATATATATATATATATATATATATATATATATATATATATATATATATATATATATATATATGTATATTAGTATATTTTGGTAGCAGTCTTTCCTGTAGACATATATTATTAAATATGACCGAAAAAGTAAGATTAATAATTCTAACACGAATTTCTCAATCTTTCGTACATTTCTTTTCACTGTTGGAGGTAATTCAAAAATCAATTCTCCAAAATTCATTTTTATTTCTAGTATGACGCGACACTTGAGCGCGTTTCGTAAAACTTATTACATTTTCAGTTGTGTATGTGTAAAGTCTTTGAAAATGTAATAAGTTTTACGAAACGCGCTCAAGGGTCGCGTCAGACTAGAAATAAAAATGAATTTTGGAGAATTGATTTTTGAATTACCTCCAACAGTGAAAAGAAATGTACGAAAGATTGAGAAAATTCGTGTTAGAATTATTAATCTTACTTTTTCGGTCATATTTAATAATATATATATATATATATATATATATATATATATATATATATATATATATATATATATATATATATATATATATATATATATATATATATATATATATATATATATGCTGTGGGAACCGACCTGTGGGATATATACCTATTTAATTTATATGAAACTTATATATAATTTATATTTATCTTAATTTATATATTTTGATAGCAATTTGTATGATTTTTAGCAGAATATATTACTACAATATTCTCAAAAAACGATTTCTTGCGAATTAGGGGGGTTTTATATTAAATTTATATATATGCAGCCACTCAAACTGCAGTATTAAACGCCATATATTAGTAAAAGTAATTTAGATATCATCTTATTGTACAGTACGCTTAGTCCACCAGGTATAAACAAATGAAGTCACCAAATAATCTTCGAAATGTAAGCTAGCATCTCCATCCTTGTACTGGAGTACCAAGCAACTGTGCTGCTTCCTCTTCTATTATTCCTGTCAGGGGGCACAAGCTGTTTAAGCCAGAATCCAAATATTTGACAGCTATATCAGATGAAACATTTGTTATATTATTAGATTAAGGATAAGTAGACCAAGGATTAATTACCTGGGTTGAATCGTTGCCACATGTCCTAACCGGAATTAATCCTATCTACCTGACATTACTGGCCAGAAATGACTATAGATAAGATTTCGGAAAGACATTTTCCCTTGTTTAGCTGTTGACTGCGTGTTGATGATGGAGGAAGCACTAATTTGATCTCCATTACACTTCGTCCATGGGAGAATTATAGGAGCTGAACTTGCTCCAAGTGACTCAGTCCAACATCAATGGCAACCTCCTTCTCGCCACTGATGCCTGACTCTCCTTTTTTCAGATGTTAGTAATTGCTAGAAAGGTCACATTTACTCTATTTTGATATTAATACTTAAGTTAATTCAAATGAGAGGTTTTTATGATGTTATTAGTCCAAAGACTGCATTATTAAGAATAATTCCCAACAGAATAGCTGGTGAATATATAGCGTTATGTGGCAATGATACCTCGTTTTCTGTTGACGGAAAATTCCACTATGCTACATTTTGTATGGGTTAGCTTGTGTATTCAACAGCAGCAATATTATCTGCCTATTGTATTTAATATTAGTAAATGGTGTAGAGTTTTCCAAAATAATTCCCTGGCTGCCGAACACGGATCGAAGTCCTATTTAGAACAGACGAATACTGATACTCCTCATTAGAAGTTATTAGATTAATTTAATGTTAGTAGTTAGTTATCATACATTTGTGCGTCTGTTCGTATAGGACGAATGTCCCTTACTAGAGTTGCAGGGGGTTAGAAGACTAATGCAATTTAATTTCCCTGTTAACTATTGGAAGTAAAAAATTCTAGCCTATTTACATATTATTTAACCCAGAGGACTGAATGTGATCAAGTACAACAGTCAAAATGATTCAGGGACTGCAGTGAGATCAGTGACATTAGTTATAATAACTTGAAGCTTGTTCAGGTAACTGGTCACTGATATATAAACACTGAGGCCCCTGGAATTCATCTGGATTAAATAATAAATGTATCAAAATCAGTCGTCGAATTAATTGGTGTTTTATTTAGTGTGTTGATTCAGAGGATTGAATAGTCAGTCACTATGTAACGAGTATGTAACGAGTGATAATACTGGTAGATCAATTGTAGTGCTCAGAGATAGTGGAGCAGCCCAGTCTCTGATCGTGAAGAGCTCGTTACCCGAGGGAATAAGTGTGGACGGGAGACAACAGGTTGTCCTGGTTGGGTTTCCTAGGACGCAGTATTTCGCCCCCTTAGTGCCGGTACATCTCGACTCGCCTTACTTCAGCGGCACATGTGCGTTGGCAGTAGATACCCTCCCTGTGGCTGGGATTGACGTGGTACTAGCCAACGACTTGGTGACAGATTGGAGCATCAATCTTCCCAAGGTCGCGGACGAGTCAGCCGGAACAGCAACGTCTGAGGTAACAGCGGGCAGTGGTAAATTCCAGGTACAGTCAGACCCGGATTCAGACATAATGTTTAATCCTTCCTCTCGCCTACAGATTGACGACAGAGTCAACAGTATTCTAACAGTGTCTCCTGATTCTTCTCCTGATGAGAAACATGCGGTTACGATGGCAGAAGTACCTGAGCCAGAAGTGAGGCCTTGTGTGCAGGCACCCACGGATACCAACGAGTCTGGAGCGAAGGCGGATGTGTACTTGCGGTATGGCATTGTACAGCGTTCATTGAACCGGCCAGAGATTCCCCAGACGTCAGAGGTATGTGAGGTGTGTTCGAAAGGTCTAGTGCCCTCTTTGGTCCAAACCAGGCTAGTGGATATAGCCGGTTATGGACATGACAGGCTCGGGAAGCTTATCCCTCAATTGGCCCCATGTTTCTTAGCGATATTTTGTTTGATTCTCGTGTGTGTCCTCAGTAAGGATCAGTGGACGACCTGAAGGATGATGGCTCCCTTGAACATCGTGAAGAGATCCCAGGGATTAGAGACGTGCACTATGAGTGTTGCAGTCGAAGAAGGGACCTGGAAGGTGATGGTTGATACAGGAGGTACGAGATATGATAATGTGAGTGACTGTTTCCGACAGGTTGGCACCCCCCGCGTGACTGCTGAGCCTCAATGCAGCGTTATGTGGAACGTTGGTCGACCTGACGGTGGCAGAGCGAATGCCATCTGCGACGTACGAACAGCCCCGTTGGGACTAGGTGTGGACCTAGTAGAGTATGCTGTATGTACTGTTTTACCCGCTGTCGCTGTCACTCTGAATTATCAGACCCCTGTATTCCAGGTGCCCGACTCCCTGAAGGACCGCCGGATCGGTACCAGAAATGCCGTCTGTGTCCAGCCATCATCGGTGTGAGATTATGCTCCGGATTAACATCTCGGTGGAGGTGTGGAGAAGTACGTCAGGCAGGTCATTGCCTTCTATCTGCAAGTCCCCGTTGTGCCGGAATTGCCCAGTAGTACAGTTCTGTGGACGAGACAGCCTCGCCATTCCAGTTTTCAGTATAAGTAAGTCCATTTGAAGTTGTGTCGCCGTACTAATTTGGTTTGTGTTTCTTTTTATAGAACCCCAAACCAAATTCCTTTTGGTGGGGAGGTGTTACGAACCCGGATCCAGAGTCCGAGCCCGGAGCAGTGACGACCGCGCCATCTGTGGGTCAGCTCCCGAAACCCCCTCCAAACGGACGACGACACCTGGTGAGGACGACGTGTACTGGCCTCGAGGGCAAGTTTCCAGTCTGGTTCAGCGCTCAACACAGCCGCTGCTGACCTCTGGTGAGGTGGTGCTCAGACACCAGCGCCATCTATGGAGTGGATAGGTGGGCGTTTGTGTCTGAGCCTGTAAGTGGGGTGCTGTAGTGTGTCTCTGTTATTGATGACGTGTCTGCTTACAGAGTCGACCTGGGACTGCTGTGATGGAAGTTGAGTCAGTCTACCCAAGGCAGCCGTCTCCATACCTTGTGCTTTGCTGCAGCAGCTGTGAAGTCGTCCCCCGGAAGAACACTGTGGTGTTACCCTGCCAGTGGAGTGGCAGTAGAAGGATTACCCGGGACCGACTGCTGGAGACGATTATCCACTGGGGTACTGAGGACAGGAGAGTGATTTGTGGTATCACACGAGGCTCCTGTCTAGGGCGTTACCCTTATATCGTTCGTGGAGTGGCCTGACCGGCCTTGCTGATCCGGAACCTGCCAGCAGACCTGCTGGACATGTGGTTGACGGCCTCTACGGCGGTGCCCCCAGTGGAACTGTGTTTTGGCTGGCCTGTGTTTGGGGTAGACTCAGCTTGGTCGAAGGATTCGTCAAGAGACCACGAAAGCACCGAGGACTCAGCACCGAGAGTCTGCATCCAGAGTCTTCACCCAGAAGACGATTGTGTATTTCCCCCTGTACAGTGTTAATACCCCTCCCCCTGTGCACTCTTTTATATATTATTTATTTGGTGATGGTAAATTATAGTCTTAAGTTCTTAACTTTCTTTCCCTTCCCCCTTTAAGTTTCTTGCGTCACGGATCTCATTCCTTGAAAGCCACTACTGGCTTGGGGCCGGATACTACTTACTCTAATAACATCAGAGTGAGAACCCCGTTGCGTCCCGAGAGGGCCGTAACATAATTATCGTCTGGGTTACAGGTCTGATTATCGTCTGGGTTACAGGCCTTAATTGTTGTTAATGTGCCAACTTTTTAGTGACATATGTTCTCTGGGACCCTTGGTCAAACAACCCACGGGTATGGACGTTGGCCCTCTTATTCTGGATGGTAATTTGGGCAGTAGGCAAAGTCGCATAACTTTTGAACTTTGCCGCTTGGACACTAATTTTCTCTTGCACCTTGGAAAACTGTACTGTGGTGGGAATGCTATCTTCTCCATTGGGTCTGGAATACGTTAATTTCGTATGCTTGCACAGTGATGCATGGTGCTTACCTCATCTGCACCTGTTGCAGGTGTAGAATTGGGTCTCACAATAGTCTATGTTGTGTGATTTGAGACACCTTGAACATCTCCCTAATTCCTGGAGTCGCTTAATACGAGTGTCTCTGTCTGGATATTTGGCACAACGGTATGTTGAATGTTTCTTTTTGCAGAACATATATGTCCCCCAGCCTACTGCACGCTTGGAAGTTACCGAGTTTTGGTGAATTAGTAACAGTAGGCTTGGAGGATTATGCTGCATTGCCAGATTTTCTCCAACTTGGTGTGAGAGTAATTTGTTAATGTTTATTTGTGGTAGTTGTTTTACCATTTAATTGACTATTATTTTCTCTTTCTGGAGGCTCGCAAGAGGCTTTAACATCCTCATTTGCAAGTCATTTGTCTATAATGGAACGCAAACCTTCAGTGATGTCCTGTACTGTCCGGATGGTGTTATGTTGGTGTGTGTATAATTCATCTAGTATATCGCTGGACAATTTTCATTGAAGCACTACTTTGGTCATCCACTCACTAGTGGTTATGTCAACCTTAAGACTGACTGTTCTTAGTAGTGACTCAAACTCCATGCTGAAGGATTGTAATAAGTCAGCAGTCTGATCAGGTTGAGATAAGCCCAGCAATTGTAGTACTAGATGTATGATAGTTTTCTCATTGCCAGTATTATCCCTAGGAAGCTGGACTGCAAAATTAGTGCTGTCGCTATTTCATTTACATTTTCTACTTCTGGTTCAACTTCACCTTTAATTTCAGTTTGGAGACATGTTAACTTAGTAGCCTCAGGTATTGGGTTTTCAGAATCCATAGAGACTGTGGATAAATTGTCTGAGAACTGTTTAATTTCTGGTGGTATACTATTGAGTGATGCTGTAGTGGGTGAGGCTTTATCCTCGTTGATTAAAGGATCTAATCTGGTTTGACATTTATTCTCAAAAGTAGCCAGATCATCCATATTATTATCTACTTTATTTGATGTACTGGCTGTTTGCTCTATATCATTTATCCTGTGTAAGTGCTCCAACCTGGCTTGAGTTTCTTCTTCATATTGTGCTAGGACAGACAGGAATAGTTCCACGCCTTCAACTATTATGTCGTCGTCGTTGTGGATCTGATTTTGGTAAGATTTCCTATTTGCTTTCAATAGATGCAATTGGGTTTGAATCTGTAATAGTGTGATTTTCAACCGACGATAATTAATTACGGGCTCATATAACAACTGTTCACACTGGTCGAGAACTCTTGACAGTGGACATTTAATGCAGCTTTGCTTTCTGAAGATTAGTTATGGTGACGTGTTAATTGAATGTTACTGACTCATTAATTGTGAGGAAACACTGTTTGTAGCCTAGGGTAAAATTCAGCAATCACTAGGCTATAATCCTACCTCTTCTAAAGGTTAGCTCTTAAAATTAATACACATTATATATATATATATATATATATATATATATGCGGAAAATCCACAGAGAAATATGAAATGAGGTGAACGTTTCGGCTTTGTTAAAGCCTTTGTCAACACCAGACTGTGAGTCAGTCTGGTGTTGACAAAGGCTTTAACAAAGCCGAAACGTTCACCTCATTTCATATTTCTCTGTGGATTTTCCGCATAAAATGATCAGTGTTTTGTGATCGTCAATTGCATATATATATATATATATATATATATATATATATATATATATATATATATATATATATATATATATATATATATATATATATATATATATATATATATATATATATATATATATATAAGAATGGAAGGGAGTACCACCTGTAGCTGGAAGAAGGGGGACCCATAGCCTCGGAGGAAACCACGCATAACGCATTAGAGGGAATGTTTAGATCCCCTCCAATACAGTTTCTGTGTGCTTTTCTCCTACCACCCCCTTCCTTTTTTATTTTTTGTGCTTTATTATGCATTTGATGGTTACAAGATATACATGGGTTGATACAAAAATAATAATGCAAAAAGGTGCTTAAAGGTTATGGATCTCTTGAAAAACACAACAATGGGAAACATTGATGAATGTCACAGATGGGTTCGATCATTGTTGCAAGTCAAACACTTCTTCGAATTCCTCTGAAGTTGGACTAGTGCCCAAGACGCAACAGGCATTTCCCCTCTGAATCGCAACACTGAGGCGCTGGAACAAGAAACTTTTTGCTCTCTGGTCTTTTGTAGTGCTGATCAATTTGTCCCCCAATTCCTTCAGGAACTTCAATGCACATTTTCCCCACGAACCGAGGGTCTCCGAGCCGATCGGAACAAAGCTGTAGCAGTGTGCTAGACCTCTGTATTTAATAATTTTCTGCGATTCCCTGAAAGAAGCAGCACCACCGCTTTCACGTGTGCTGTAGTGGAGGTAGGTACTGGCCAGTGTGGCAGCGCCCGTGTAGTCCCATACCACTTGCTTACCATCCTTCCAAGGTAGCAAGGTGACCCCATCAGGGCGCTTCTGAGGGTCGTTAGGTCTGGATAAGTGTGGTTCTCTTTGTGCCGGGCAGCGGGCTGTGGCGAGGCTCCTCTTGATGATGTCGTTGACTTCTTCATGTCTTGCAATTTTACCCTGTGATTTACGACATACCAGACCATGACGACCATATTGGTCTGCCATCGCAGTTCCGCAGATGCACCTATGTTCGGTGAGGATGGGGGCGGCAAGGCGAAGGGCAACTCCAATGCGGAGAGCGTCATGACTGAGGCGAGTTCCCAGGGCTGCATTGGGCACAGCAAATAAAAAATCCCCGGCGTGGGGTGCTGTTACCGCTAGGAGGCGGGCTTTGTTTTCAGCATCAGCGTTGTCAATCATTGCTGTGACAGACTTTTCCATTATGGGGCTATCCCAGTGGGCCTGCTTGTGGTCTTTTGGGACTTGTGGTCGGGGTTGAGGGTGTGCAATGGTGTCCCATTGTCTGGCTGCTTCGATGAACGTTTGATCATGAGTTCCCGCTGTCTCTCTCATACGCTCTGGTAGGATCTGCCCTACCAATTCGTTGGCTGCTGTACATGAGGATAAGAATGCTGGAAGTGCTACCTCAGTTGCCTTTCGTATGCCTATCCCTCCAAATCTCACTGGTAGTGTTGCTTGGTCCCACTGACTGTCATCTAAATCTAGGTTGAGCGCCTTCCTGAATATTGACCTGAGGAGCTCATCATATTGATTTAGAAGTGGGTTGCCAAAAGTTGGTGCACACCTTAAGAAGTATGTTAGCCTGGGCAAGGTAAGGCACTTTGTGAGAAGGTAGAGGGCATCGTGGGAGTCCAAGTCCCCAATTCTCTCTTCCATCCTCTTTAGGTCTCTAAACTTTTCGTCAAGGACTGCAGCAATGGCATTGTGGCCCAGAGGTGCTCCGAGTAGTGTGCTGTCGGTAGGTTTAACGACTGAGGCTTCTGGTAGAACTGATTTCACTGCTCTAATGATTACTTCACTGGATGCAATAATTTCGCACTTGGAGGGGTTAAGAACGAGACCCATGGACTCCCCCCGTGTCTTCACCAGCTGTAGGTCTTCTAGCAGGGAATCTTGTGTGCCTGCCAGAGTGCCATCATCCAGGAACCAGATGTTGAGCTCGCTGGACAGTCTGGTTGTAATTTCTCGAACCGCTATGCAAAAGAGGAACGGTGCAAGTGGGTCACCCTGTTGAATTCCCTCTGCTGAGGTGACTTCATGTTTGCCAAACAGGAGGGTTGAGTCTTTGCTGTAGCCTGCTGACACAAACGGGAGAATGCTTGGGCAATGTTCCTGGACTGCAGTGAGGATTGCTTCCCTTTTGACCGAGTTGAAAGCGTTTTTAAAATCTAATTTTACTACTGCCTGGTCTTCAGTAAGAGAGCTAATGTAGGCTCGTGCAGCATGAGCCGCTGCTTCACAGCCTTGGGGGACTCCAAACCCCAGCTGGTTGGGTTGCAGCATGGTGGCTGCTTCCATTCGGATACTTCTGACAGCAGCCCTTGCAACTAGGCGGCGAAGGGTATTACCAACGGCAATGGGTCTGATCCCTCCCCCCTTCTTTTTAAGGGCACATAGGGATGCACCAAAGAAGAATGGTTTGATTTCATCAGGGATTAACCCGGCGAGGCAGTTGTTGACAAACGTTGTGATTTCTGTCAGGAGCGCTTCTGCAGCTGGGCCAAGAACAGGGTTCACCATTTCCTTCACATGTTGAGGTCTTACCCCTGTGTAGCCTCCTGAGGAGCC